>CM046861.1:2450458-2715458 GCA_025617745.1 Heliocidaris erythrogramma
TGGACAGGACGTAATGAACACTCAGTCTCCGCAAGAGGGTAGTGCGAATAGCGTGGGTGGGTCGCACGTTTGCTGGGGGTAAAAACCGCGCGAATACCGCAGGCAGCACTCACGAGGCACGCATGTGATGGTCACGCAAGTGCGCATGCGCTCCTTGCGGGCCACGTGCGTGTTACGCGGGTATCCAATCATAGCTGAAAACGTGCATGTGACTTGCGTGCTTCGTGTGTCCCACCCACGGCGCATGCAAACACGTGCGTGCAACGTACGGCCAATTTGGGGTCGGTATAAAAACCGTGCGGGCAACAGAGGTCTCACACTTTCGCTCTGAATTTTCAGGGTCTTCAGGAGGTCCGACGTTTCTTCAAGACATTTTCTAAATCAGGACTGACTCTTGAATCACAATGCCTGGAGCAAGAGGCAGGGATCAGAAGAGAACACGTGGGGCTAAGAGGGTGGAAATCCACCGCCGACCGTACTGTCGCCGTACGGTTTTAGTACGTTCATCTTGCTTTCACCCTACTACCGGCGTGAATGTGGCGCAACAGGCCCGTGCGTTCTTGCAACACGTACGGTGTACGTGCGATTAACGGACGTGAACCTTGCGTCATCTGCACGGAGCACATACAAATCGCACGGCATTTGCACGTTACACTCACGATTAAATTTCCGACTAAGGCGTACTGACGCCTTGCGTTCCGCACGTTAACTGCAAGACATACGTGCTCCTTGTGTATGAAGCCCGCGCAAGCACGCTACTACTTATACTCCCTGTGCGAACTGCCACGGACCTCTACGTTTTTTGCAACCCCGAAAAAACGCAGAAACCGTGCGTCCTGAAAAAACGTACGGGCAGTTGTGACTAAGGCTTAAAGACGAGATACTTCAGTTGTGGACTATTTTCTAGGGTTTCTAGGGAAGTATAATCTGATCGGTCAAATTTCCAAACCTCGATATTACTCTGGCTAATGAAGGAGCACCTCCTAATTACCAAGTACACATGCACTCTCTTGACATACAGCTCTTTATGTTTCATCCCTATAGTTGGTAACGGGGTCTGGTATCGTTGTCGAGGTCGAAGACGATCAGGTGGTAAGTAAAAGACAATTAGGGGCATTAACATATAGAGCAATTAGTGAGATTTAAATATCGATATTTGAATCAAGATCAGAATCTTACTTTTGTCATGTGTGTGAAACCAAAAATCTCACTAATTATGTACATGTGCATGTGAACAATAGTGAGATTTTAATATCGATATTTCTTATTCCACGTTGCACCGCACGAGAAAGTAAAAAAGAAGAAATGAAGAAAAGCAAATAAATACATAAGGAAATAAGAAGAAAGAAAAGTAAGGAAATTAGGGTCAAGATTTGAAATAAAAAAAGGAAATGAATACATAAACAAAAATAAATAACAGGAGAAGACAAAGAATGACATAAGGAAGGAACGGAGGAAAGATTTAAGGAAAAACGAAGAAATACCGGTACATTAGAAAAGAGAATAGGACAGAAAAAGAAAAAAATAGATAAACTGATGGAAACACAAAATAAAAAATTAGGAAATGGAAGCAGAACCAAAGAAATAAATAAACAAAGATTGTCTCAAGACAAATTTAGTATCGTATGAAAGAAAAAAAAATTCTTTTAATGATGTATTGTAATCAATCTAGTTATATTCATTTGATGAAATGTTGCTCGGGAAAGTAATGTTTCGTTTTTTAAGAAACACACTGTACATGTACACTACTTGCATTTTTGTACGTATTAGCTAAATAAATGAAATAAACTAGATTAGTGAAATCGAAGTATCGTGTTAATTCTATTATCACAGCTGTCTTCATTTTCTGGCCAATATCGATGTTTTAAATAATGTTTTAAATCATATTTTCATTACAATTGTTTCTTGCAGCAGCAGTCATGGTAAGCTGAGGGGGAAACCCCATTATTATGTTCTTAATAAAGCTTTGTTGAAATTAAGATTAAGAAGACCGATTTTCAACCATGGGGTAATAAATAATTTTAGTTGCGTCCAATAAATGAAAACACTGCTGATAGCCGATCCTCGACTTAAAAATAACTTACTGTTTTATGTTTTTATAGAGCAAGTTCTACAGCAGTTCATCCCCGTGACAAAATTACATACTCTCGCTTTATTTTTTATAAGATTTTAGAGCATACATTTTTCACGAATAGCACAAATAAGGAAATATTTGAAGTGTAACATAAATGAACATCTCGCTTAGAGCTCTTTTGGTACGGTGAAGAACAGATGATGGCACACACTACAACATTGCTTATGGTCATTTCAAAAATAAACATTGTCTTTTGAAATTCCTTTCGAATGATTCACGTTAATACTCTTAAAGCTATACTGAGTTACGGTTATGTGATACCAATTTTGAGAGAAACTGCCTTAAAGTGACTAAGAATCTTTTTTATTAAGCTATCGATGGGTTGTTTAGAACAGAAAAATAATTATAATTAATTTACGAAAACATGTTGGAAATCAAATTGAAATGCACAATTCGTAGTCCGACAACGTATAAAATTCTGTTAAATAAAGAAATGATCATAAAAGCACAACAGAATCGAAGAATAACTTTATACACAAATATAATGGCATTTCTTTCAAGCCCTTTGTTTTGTTCAGTTCCTTTTTATAATATTTGAATTCGGCTTTCTGTTCATTCTTTTGTTTTATTCTGATTGGTGCGAGACAAAAAGCTTCAGTGTGTGTATATATTTAAAGCTATTCGTAAGTTATTCATAAATTATGTCGGTTACTATTATAATACAACATCTTTTTTTCGAACGCCACTTATCTCAATAACTATGATGTGATAGAGTGCTAACAGCCAACCAAACAGGAACCATGATGAAAGGGATTCCGGAGAAAGAGGAGGAGCAACAGGGGGAGGACAAGACGAAGCGGGAGTAAGCAGAAATGGAGGAGAAGGAGAAGGAGAAGTAGGAGGAGGCAATATTCCCCTTTTAAGCAATGAGCATGGTGAGACAAAATAAATCATGTATAGGCTCACATTACCCTTGCAGTTTCATGACTTTTGGATTGTTAATGTTCAGTTAGAGCTCATCACGATTAAAGGGAAATCCAACCTGTTGCTCTGAAAGAAAGATGACAAATCAGAGAAACAGATTGGTGAAAGTTTGAACGAAATCGGACAGGCAATAAGAAAGAATTTTGGAAAGTTGTAATCACTATACATAATTACGGGAATTTCAAATTGGCCGAATATGTAATGTCACTGTGATGTAGTGGCGGTAAACCAAAAATAAATCAAAAATTAATCCAGTAGGATCATTTTTCTTTCATGAGGACCTAACGATATGATATCTACAATATGTTGAGTACCGCCCCGAGGGTAAAGGAGCTTCGGAGAAAACCGCAAATCAATGTTGGTTCAGTGTACGGCAAATGGGAGAGTTTACCGACAATACGTCGCAATCGACTCACCAAATTGCCAATTGGAGATTCGCATAGATGTAATGATCTCATTTTTCAAACATCCATAACTTTCTTATTCCTTGTCCGATTTCTTTCAAACTTCCACCTTCATATTTTCCTTATTTTTCTGCTTTCACAATTCACACAAATCATATATTACCAAGGTTGGATTGCCCTTTAACGATAAGGATTCACCGAGTCTTTTAGAAGAGCCATCCTCTATACTTATAGGTATAAGATCTAGAGCAAATATTGGCCTATGTAGGCCTATAGCATATAAGGCCTAAGCAATGTGAACATATTCCTTAATTCATGTTTTAAAAAAAACACTTTGATGGGGTAACCTCGCTGGTCATAAGGACCGCTATTCATAAGGACCACTTATTCATAAGGACCGCTATCCATAACGCGTGACTAAATGAATAGCGCTTTTCTATGAATAGCGGTCCTTATGAATAGCGAGCGGACCCGCTTTGAATGGCTTCTACTGACTCTATTTTTCGAAAAAACACCCAAATATATAGCTCGCAACGTCAGCACCGAACGTGAAATTAATAGTAGGGTATGGTGTTGGTGAACGAAATTTTGTTAAGGTAACTGCGTATTATTAACAGATGAAAGGTAGATTTCAGCATGGAAGTAACATAGCCCATATACTTAGCAAGCTTCTCTATTATGCCCCGTCAAACACGTGAAGATGGTCAATGTGTGTGTGGTTCCATAATCCTGATAATATTTAGGGGCTAATTTTGAGAAATACATTTTTCACAATTTAATAACTTACTAATGAAACGATACATTCCGTCACCAAATTGCACCTCAAACAGAAAATGCTTCTCAAGATTATATCATGTAAATTTGAAGTGAATTGATTAAAACACTCTTGAGTTATTAAAGTTTGAAAGTCAAAAAGTATTTTTCTTTTACATCCAGAGCAGGGGGGGGGGGGGCCAAAACTTTGTCAAAAGGCACGTTGGTGGGGGTTTTTTCAAGGGGGTCTGACATTGACACCCCCTTTCCAATGGAAAATTTTGTCACTTTTTATATTTTTGTAATGTACAGCCATAAGTCTTCCATCTGAAAATTAGGGAAAATAAAGCTGACAACCCATCCCAACGAAAATTATTTTGACAGTTTTTGTATTTCGTAATGTCCCGTCATACTACTTCGTACTGACATAGTTTGGTGCATGGGGGAGATGGAGTGGTGAAATCGGGGTAACCTCGCTAGTCATAAGGACCGCTAATCATAATGACCATTATTCATGAGGACCGCTATCCATAACGCGTGACTAAATGAATAGCGGTCCTTTATAAATAGCGGGCCTTATAAATAGCGAGCAGACCCCGTAAAATCGACCGGAATTTGGGGACCGTTTGGGGGCTTTGGAGGATAAACCCAATAGCTACGGTCAGGCTGACAACCGTTTTGGCAGTGACTTAGATGGTCTAAGTAATTTCGAGGGGTCAAATCATCGATCAAGATCGATGGGTGAAATGTGTAAAATGGGGTGACAATGTCGGGACAGGCTCCCAAACTGAACTCTCCACAACTTCATTTATTTCACTCCCGTTAAAACTTGTGTGCAGTGCGTTTTTCACTAGCAGACTGTAAGATAAAGTTGAGTACCGGTATTGCTCATGCAATTACCTTTCGAAAAAAGCTAAACACAAATATTGGGAACGGCTGATTATGACTTTGTAGTACATACGAATTGAAATTATCAAAGTGATAAGAAACTGAGTGAATCTTGCTGAAAGTCACGTGCACTACATACAGAAATGAGTATATATAGGACTACATACACATGTGGTATGAAAGTTTGGTCCAAGATTTCAGCTATTTCTTTTCACATTTTGAATATGGGGGCATCTAAAGAGAAGGCCTTTTCACAGTACATGTTTACAATGATATTCGTCCAAACCTACATAAAAATTCTTTTCATCTTTACCGGAGTTGTTGTTGTTTTGGATACGTGTTAAAATTAATGACAATCATCACTTTCATAGCTTTCAATCATGAATTTTGTTCGACTGCTCTCTTTTAGTTTTTAACATTTTTGTAAAAGTTATTATTATCATTATTATAAACACAACAAAAATGGAACTCCCGCCTTAATCAAACTGGCGTAACTTCTTAACGAAAAGGATGTGAACTAAAAACTAACTTCCCTTTAAAAATGAGATTGATCCACCGAGTCATGCATGAGTAGGCAAACATTAAAGGCAAAATTTCACTTTTCAGAAGTCACAAGGGTAATTTTTATGCTATATTAACAGTACATTTTAGCATTTCTTGGGCGATTTTAAAGTGTGCTCACTCAACCATGACACATGACAACCTCTTATGTTCACACAACATGTGATGATACATTTTGGTAAAAATATCTGGAGTTATTATTTTTTTTTAATAAGCCGAATGGATTTTGCAATTTCAGATTCACGAGGGTTGATTTTTTTTTATTAATTGTGCTCACCCATCCATAATAATGAGAAAAGTGTCGGGATAGGTGTGAAGGGGTCAAGCGATGGATAATAAATAACAACAACACATAAATATGCACTAAAAACCGAATTTGTTAAAATCTCGTTTCACAGAATACCCAAAATGACCCTTGTGACTTTTGAAAAAAGACTATTTTGTTTTTATTGTTTGATCATGGATGACTCATTGGATAAATCTCATTTTCACAGAAAAGTTAGTCAATAAGTGTAGAAACACTCCTGCAAAGTTATTCTGCTCAAAACATTTTTGTTAAAAAGTTACGCCATTTTGATTAAGGGAGGAGTTACTTTTTGTTGTTGTGTTTATTTTAAACGATATAAAACTTATATTATCATGCTTGGTTACCGAAACCTAATTTGGCACCGTTCTGTACTCAACCTTCTCTTTAAAAGTATGCATTATGTTTTGTTTTATTATTTATTAACAGTTAATTACTGAAATATTGGCCTTACTGAATAATTTTTTTAGAGAGAAGGAGAGGGCTCCTAGTCCAAATTTTCACCAGGCCAACAATCTGGTATCTGAATCATCTGACAACAAATCGAAGGGTTAGGAGACCAGAGGTTCTCCTGACTTAGAAGCTTTTAGATTGGTGGACGTTTCATGAATCAGGCGGTCTTGATGAGATCGAGAGGAGGTTGGAGGTTTAATAGGCAGATACTAGGTTAGCATTAACAGGAAATAATTATTTTTCATTGCTATTTTTTAGGTGGAGAACGCAGTAGAGATGGGTAGGTATATCTTTGGGTTTTTTTTAATCAAATCTCTTTTTTAGTAAACATATGACATCTCAAAATTCTGCTTTTCAAACAGTATTTAGATCAGCAGTGATGTCGTTCTTTCACTACTTTTTTAATCGTTATATAGTTTTATTTGTTTTTATTGATGTAAAGCGCTGTGAAACAACCTATAGTTTGTAAAAGCGCTATAGAAATGCAATTATTATATTGTATTGTATATGACAGGTTAACATAGCAAATCATGTTGTAAATTATCCTGATAAACAAGATGTGAACTTATAAGACTAACTGAAGAGCATGCATCCATTATGTCATAGACCTTTTCCAATCACCTTCAAATGCAAAAACAAAATAGTCTTATACATGTATCTATTAAACATGCATGATAGTTAGGATTAAATGTGGGCTAATAGTTATTAAACAGAATTACCATTTGTTCCATTTACTTTTTATCCTTCCTCTTAGACCACGTCTACACAACACATACTCTAATGATCAGCTAGATGAGCTATCTAAGCACATCCCAAGTAGAAGTTATACTTCATTTGCCGAGAAAATTGGCATCGATTATAACGAAGCCGGTAACATTTTCGAAGGCTGTCATGATTACATAAAAGCAAATAGAAAATGCCTGGCGAAATGGAAGGATGTTTCTTCTGAAAACCGTGTTGACCTGGCGAAGGCTCTTCGTAAATCTCAGCTGGGAGATTTAGTAAAACACCTGAAGTAGTTATCCTGCTCTTGTGAGCTAACATCTTAGAGTCTTCTACCTTATACAAAACGTTGATGAAATATGTTTATATATGTTAACCAAGAGTAGGACAGAATTAAGTTTATAATGAATTATGGTGGTATGTCCTAACTCTGCGGACTATCATTATGGCATTTTTTTATAGCAATGATAGATTTCTTTTTTTCTGTTCTTGTTTCGATTTATATTTTTAAAGGAACTACACTAATTAACTTTAGGTGTGTGATCTCCAAAGGGGCGCCAAATTCGACCAGCACAATTATGGAGGGAAACTGGACCCCATAACCCCGCACTTGCGAATTTTGGAGGTCTGGCAAAAAAAAAACTTTTGTCGCCACCCCCCACTGAGCGAATTTCGACAGCTGGCGAGACCAAAATACGGATCTACCTTTTCCAAAAGTTGACAAACCTGCATTTGTGTGCCCCCTCTATACAAAATCATGGATCCGCCCCTGATGTTGGATATACATCACTGATGATGAATGAAATCAAATAAAAATCATAGTAAATAAAGAGTATTGGAAAACGCACGAACGAAAACATTAATCCCAAAATGTATCATACAACTCACTCCTATATCCTATCCAAGTGATTGGTATAATGCAGTTATGTGTGATTCAGTTATTGAGACCATCAACAAAAATATTCAAAGGCGCTCAATAGTTTCCAGTATACTATCCATCGATTTATATGTCAATGTATTATTCTAAAAGACGTCTTCCCTACAGAAATCAGGTTTTGTCTGTTAGGATGTTCCGTTCCATGAGAGGAAAATTAAAGGGGAATAAAAGGCAACAAACATTAGCCTACAATCACGTAGATAATTGTCAGCCTATTACAAATATCTTGAAATTACTCCTATTTCATTATTTAAGAAGGAGAACAGTGTCTCCAAAAGTTGCAGTTTCCTTGCTTGACATTATCCCATGGGGGCTGCCATTTTCTTTACAAAGTAATGTCAGAGCAGTTCTATTTGTGAGATACCCACTGACATATACACTAGCTACCGTGACACTCATAATCAGCTGTGGAATGCATGACACTGGATTTTCTCATAATAAAACCATTTCTGTAGTCATGTACATTCAAATGAATATACTTTTATCCTGTCAATGACATATAACCTATTTGTGTCGAGATATTTGGTTCAGCTGTTTCTTTTGTTAAGCAGGATTTGGCATGTATGCACTTGTAAGTCGCTTGGTCTGACAAATGTTTGTCAATTCTTCAAAGAAGTGACAAAGACCTACAACTGCTCTTAAATATCACCTGTGCGAGACAATGGGGGTACCAAGATGGCTGCCATTTTGCATGGGTGGTTTTAGTTGTACAATAGCTATTCATTATGCAACATCTTATCCATTGTGTACAGGTAAATGGACATGTACCGCAATGACATCACAGTTTTTTTCAAAATGGCAGCCCCCACGGGATAATATCTTGCAAGAAATCTGCAAACTTTAGAGAGACTGTTCTCCTTATACTGAGTATTCAAATCAGAGTATTTTCAAGATATTTTGAACAGGCTGACAATTTCCACATGATTATCAGCTAATGTAGTTGAGTTTCATTCTCATTTAAATAAATGAATGATAAGATTTTCTATTGGATATTCTTGTTATATAAATATGCACTTTTATCTGATAATGTAATATATGTTTACAATTACTGGAATTGGGACGGAACGCTTTGTGCTACAGTTATTTTAATAGTTTTTTTTTTCTGTTCCTTGCGTTCCAGGCAGTGATTGCATTATCTTTATCTTTATATTGTCAAATGTTTCTCTACATTGTAATGTTTTCTTTGCCAAATAAGAGAATAATAATAATAATAATAATAATAATAATAATAATAATAATAATAATAATAATAATAATAATAATATAATAATAATGATAATAATAATGATAATCATAATAATAATAATAATAATAAAATAATGATAAAACAATAATAATATTAATAATAATAATAATAATAATAATAATAATAATAATAATAATAATAATGAGTAACTCTACACCAGCAAGAGTAACAGGGATGCCACTTAGAATTGATTAAAAAAGTAGGAAAAATCATCTAGAATGGGCCCTTGTGTACATAAAAAGTGGTTTTCTATGGCTAAAAATATGTTGAAAAGGTAGGAATTCCTACTTTTGTCTGAAGTGGCATCCCAATACCACCCATATGAAGGACATCACTAAATAAGAGCTCAGTTAACTATTGAGGATTTTGATAAAATTTTATTATTATTTTCTTTTGTTAACATTAAGACTTTCAATGCCTTTTTCTATAATTTGTTATTGTGTAGAAAAATTGAAAAAAGAAAAATAAAAACAAGAGGAGGCTTTAAGATACTGTACTAGCCATACAATGCCACGTGTACCTCCAAGACTACATTGTTATGGGCGCAAATGATGTACAACAATAACATGAATCTGTACAACTTCATTATTTGTCTATAAAGTCTCATTTTTTATCTGTTGTACGTGTAATGTATGGACGTATATGTATCGTATATTAGTATATTAGTTTCTTACTTGTACATACAATTATTTCTCAAGTATGATAAGGCAAGTTTTTAAATATTTAATAAAATTTTAATATACAGCCTGTAGGGCCTACATGTAAAATACACAATAGTTGTATATTCGAGTCAAGTGGGGTCTAAATTTTACTTTACGATTGAAGATAGGCTTGGTTTTCAATCAGTCTCAATCACTCAATCATTATTTCCCATGCTAATCGATCATCGTATCTTTTGTGACTATTGATAAAATAATAATAGATGTTTCTTATATGTGTGCGTCTGTGTGTGTTTGTTTTGGCTTGTCAGAAATTATTGGGAATTGGATCCCCCCTTTTTTTATACATAACCATGGATCAGCCACTGATGATAATAATTGGGTACAGGGGGAAATGATGTCTGTCATGACTTTGTATGTGATCTTACAGCATACCATGCATTGTAATATCAAATTATTGTTCATATCCAAATCTGAATAATTATTATGTCTTCTGAGACATTTTCATGACTGTATAAGTGCAAGAACAAATTCTATAACAATAATGCAACACTTGATATATATTTTTTGGACAAACACTTCCCGCCCCCTTCTTCTGAATTATGGGGCCGCTCCTGTATATATTCAGCTCATATATTTCGTTAAATGGAACTGCATATATTTTCGATAATCTCATTTTCCACGTTTATCTCACTTTTCGTTTTGACTATTTATCCTGCACGATCAACCTCACATGACACCATTATGTATGTGTTTTTCTTTTCGTTTTGATTATATTTTTTTTGTAATGCATGTAAACAAGACGAAATTCTATCTACACTCTATAACAAGTTGGGTAAAATCTTACTCGATATTGGTCAAATGTACCCAACATTGAGTAAAAATTACTCGATACCTGGTAAAATTTCACAAAACAAACGAGCATATTTTCACTTTTTGGGCGTAAAATTTCACACAGCGTTATTAGAGTGCATGCACATGCAGTGAAACATTTAATTTTATTTAAATAAATTTAATGGGATTTTCTGCGAAGATAAGAAAAGGGAAAACAAGTGGTGGTTTACTTATAACAATTTTATTTTGTTTTTCCTGTTTTGAATAAATATTTTCGTAACCATTTGATTACCTTGTATTCTAACAAATCATATTTTTATGTTTACTTTGTCTTTTTGCCTCTGACGAAGATTCTGCTAGGATCGAAAGCTCAGGCCTCTTTTGACTCCATTGTACTCCATTGGCTCGCTATTATTGGATAAGCAGTTTTCAGCAGCTTGTTTTCGATAAATCATATTTTTTGTATGACATCCACATTTTGAAGAGCCGTGTTTTTGGAATTCATTTAGCTTGATTATCGCATCCTAACCAATACTTGGTGGTGGACGCGGGGTATCCCTTCGACACTTTCATCTTGGCATCATTGTACCGCCAGAAGTTGTCCCCCTTGAACAAATATGTCCGACCATTCTTCCACTGGAATGCCGCGTCTAGTTTGACGGGTACATCAGGCCATTGCCGCCTTATGGTCTGGGGAGGACCGACACTGAGTGTCTGCTCGTCAAACTCGTAGAAACGGAATCCTTTGAACAGGTAAAGTTTACCGTTCCCGCCCCATCGGAACCCTGCGTTGGGACCCGATGGTAGTCCCGCGGGAATGCTTCGCGGGAATCCCTCTTCGAGCTGCTTGTCTACGAAGCGCCACATCTTGCGAGCTATACATACATGAAAAAATGAGAGAAAATCATTGTAAATGATTAATTGATGGGTATGTGTAATGCAAGGTATATTTCTTGAGAATTGGCTAAATACTGATGATTCTAGTCAGGATTTTGATTTGATATTCAGCATCAACTGCAAAAAGAGTGTAAAGAATTTTAAGCCCTAATGAAATATACAATAAAAACCAAGGCTAAACTTGCCTTAGATATTTTAACTGCATTATTTAATAAAGGTTGAAATTAAAAACGGTGGCACCATTCCGGCATGCTTAAGTGAAGATTCCCCGCGATGACGACCCTTCGATGTTTATGGGTCATTGGCAATACTTCTGACATATTAATGGTCTAAGTTTCCCCGAAATAACATAAATCGATTTACCAACCTCTGAACATGTACAGCCTATTGCCGATAGAAAGCACAGCATGGACGAGAGATGGCGCTCCTTTGAATACTAGTTTTGTTTTCTTTGGGTAGCCAGGGAGTATCCCATTGTCACCGATCGCCCATATGTATCGTCCCTTGAAAGTGTACACTACATCGTCTGGAGCTGTAAGGTAAAATAAGAAGAATATAACACTAATGATAGGTTCTGGTCAGAGTTTATGAAAATAAATATCAAATTAAGAAGAAGAAGAAAGAAAAAGAAAACAGGGAGTCTAATAGCTGATTCAGATCTTAATGATAATCAGATCGCATAATTATATTGTATATATAATTTTGATCGACTATATTGTTCAAATGCCAGTGAATAACGGTAACGTCCATCCGCTTTTTTTTTTTTTTTTTTTAATTTATTTATTTATTTATTTATTTTTATTTTTTATTTTATTTTATTTATTTATTTTTTTTGGGGGGGGCCGCCCCTCTCCTTTGTGTAACAATTATATTTTTTTACCCTGTCGCATACACTTGAAGGCTTGGTACATGCCCATATTTTTTACGACATACTATACCCAAATTATCCGACACTATAACATGGAAAAAATAGGAAATTTACAATTTATTTGTTATTATAGGAGGTAATAGGATTATTAGCGTGCCATTATCTACGTTTCCTATTTCTGTCACTACTCACAGTAGTAAGTGGCAGCATCCCAAGTTGAGTTACAGGCATCCGGGAGATTGGGGTTAGATGGGTCGGTAGGAGCAACACCAGTGTCCATATCTTCTCTCTTTAGAGCGGGCTTTCCTGCATTTGACGAAAACAACGAAATTTAATATGAATTTAGCCCATAATGTAACCGTATACGATTTAATGAGATTATTATATTAATCAACTCATCAAATACATTGATTAGGCCCTATTGCATCCCAGTTGTAATACAATGTTCACATTAATAGTATAGACAATAATAGTTACGTTCATACGTAGTACATAGCATCGATGCTATGTAAGTCTCGAAACTATTTCCAGTACGTTTAGACAGGCCATGATCGACTTGCTTCTACCACCCACTCGTGACTATCCATCGCTCACTCGCTGCCAAAACAATATTTACTGCGCCATACACGGTGACCCGAGTATAATTGGTATTAAAGTTTGTGCACAGGGGTCATAGCATGCGAAGTTGCTAGTGAAGATAGCAGCGAGTGAAGCAGCGATTGCGTTCACATTACATAGTCACAAGCGCGGTGGGTGGTCTACCGCAAGGCATCGATGCTTTGTCGCTGGATCCTGAGATTTACTCGCTGCCAGAATAGTTTCGAAACCTAGCTCCAACTTGCTTCTATCTCGTGACTATCTGCGTTCATACAGCGTTTGGTCTTAAAACTATCTGGTCATGACGAAAATAGTCTCGAAACCTAGATAGCATCGATGATATCGCCCTACTCGCTGCCAGAATAGTTTCGAAACCTAGCTCCAACTCGCTTCTATCTCGTGACTATCTGCGTTCAGACAGCGTTTGGTCTTAAAACTATCTGGTCATGACCAGAATAGTCTCGAAACCTAGATAGCATCGATGCTATCGCTCTACGTGTGAACGTACCTGGGAACCATTTTTAGTCCTCTTCTCCATTGAAAGATTCATTGAGAAATTTGATGCACGAAATGATGACCTTAAGAACGATTGTGACCATGCTATACAGTATATATATTTATGTTGCACTGTTGTATTTGTTTTTAGAAAACAATAAACATATAAAGGGGCAAGAATACATATATTTTTCTTCATGAATTTGGATACCCATGACATTGCTTACTCTGCAGGATATAATTATGTAACTCTTTTATACATGAAAGTCGCATAATATGTTTAGGCAAAGTGAGCTATTAACACCATTCACAAGGGTTTATTGGTTTCCTTTTGCTTTATCAATTCTGATTATTGTACAGGAAATATATATTCGCAAATGTTTTTAATCTTTAATGATTTGGAAATTAAACCGAACTGAATTGCATTTCATTGAATTTAAATTCTCTGGATATTTATTGAATTGGTAGAATGAATAGAAGGATTTTCTGATCTTCTAAATAATATGATTGTCATATTAAGTAATAGCAGATAAATAATGTGTAATGTAGTTACGTTAGTAATGATAAAAAATGCTGAAAGACAGAACAATCTAGAGGGGCTGTTTCTTTCTACAATTCAATAAAAACTGTGGATACTTTACTGCTGTAATATTGAAATTAACTCTGTGTAACATGATAAACTGTATTCATAATAGATTACCCCCCAATTTAGGAATTTAAGCTTTAACAGCCTGGACTTCCCGTGGTAGGAGTGCAGAATAATACAGTAGATCATATAACATCCATGATGGCAAATCAACATGGACCGGTAGGATAAAAGGAAGCACTTGGAAGCTAATACAAATCTACTGATTACCGGTATACAGATAGTAATTATGGTAATTAGTTTTCCACGAGGAATCACCCTCCGCTTGACTTTTGTGAGAATGATTCGGCCCCGTTGTTAATTATATTCAAATAACTAGGTTTAAACAAAATGCTCAACATTGGGGAAATTATGTGTCCAATCAATTTGGGGCAATTCTAAAGCCAACCCGGGTACAGTTTTGCTCCGTTTAAGCGACTGATACTTCCACGAGATTGACATGTTAGTCCCGTGTATTGTCGGTCTCGCGGGTTGTAGCTTTTCTTAGAAACACACACAAGCGCACGCACACACACACGCACACACGCAAATTGTTGTTGATTATTAGAATATTAGGGGGTTGTGCCCCTCCCCCTTTAAATAATCCTTGATCCGCCTTTGGATATTGTTCCTGTGATATTAATTTCTTTCACCAATACTTACCATAAATCTGTTGTATACCGTCTATATCATCCTGTGATAGGGTGTAATCATGCTGGTATCCCAGATACCAGGGGTACATCAATGCACCCATATCACTGGAGTGTTCCAATCCGAGGCTGTGCCCGATCTCATGGGCGGCTGTGATGAAGAGATTGGTATCTTGCTCGCTGCCCACGCTAAATGTCTCATCGTCGTCGAAATGGAGGTCGCCGTTCTCGGGGAAGAAGGCGTGAGCAAGAGTACCACCTATCGAACAAAGTGAGAAGATTTTTTTTTTCTTATAGCATCCGATCATTTCACAGTACCGAGTTATTCAATCGTACTATATCTCTTCACGGTTCCGCCCCCCCCCCCCTATTGTATCTGAAACCGTTCTTTACATATTTTACATCATGGTTTTCTTTTTGCTGTTTGTCTGTTTATTTTGTTCTGTTCTGTTTTTTTGTCGTTGTATTTTTGCTTCAGGCATGTCAGGCTTGCTTGCTTGTATGGCTTAATTTTTTTTCAATAATTTTGTCATCCTTCTAATCACCTTTTAAGATTAATTCTTACCTGGCCCATCGAATGCAGCAAACGCACCGTCACCATGGTCTCCCGTCGCGAATCGGATGACGATGTCGGCGGCATCGGGGTCATTGGTCTCGCTGAAGCTCAGTGGGGTCACATCGGCCCATAGTTGGAAGGCTCGACCCACGTCATCACGAATTTGAGCCTCCGTGAGATCTGGGCTGAAGTTCTTGAAGTGGTAGGTGATGTTGGTCTTCTTCCATTCGGAACCTAGCGAGGAAGAAATAGAGAAGAAATCGTAATAATGTACATGAAAGATTATAAGATGATGAGGATTATAGCATAAACAAGATCGTCTGCTGGAAGCCAAATATTTTAACTTTATTTAAAATCATATGAGTCAATGTCCATCTAGCTCTCAGCTTACGATTTGTAAGGTCAAAAGAAAGAGAGGATGGGATGACATAGCGAGATCAGAGCTTAAATTTCTTTAGGTGAGCGAGATGAATATTTGAGAAGTTGGGTGACGATGAAGACAATATAAGACGAACCATCTAAGAAAATAAAGAAAGAGGAATAAGATGGAGGAGGACGAAAATAATAAGTGATAGAGAATGTAATGTATATGGTGCAGCTCCATGCGCTTTGTGCATGAAAGTTGATATTGTCAATTTAATTAAATACTTGTTGGGGAAGAGGAAAGAGTGGAACACATTTAAAACTTTCACTTTTCCTAAATTGTTCACCTTGAATGCTATATCTCGGCAATCGATGTCTAAACGATCTCCACTTCTTCAAACCGACTTCATGAGCCGTAGCACTCTCAGCGACGTTGTTCCCCGCTTCTACCACGGTATCCCTGATGAACCAGCTCGTGCCATTGGTCTGAAGTTTGTTCATACTGCCCATGCGCGATGACCCTAACATGTCTTCGACCCCGCAACGGCTAGAGTCCATGATCATCTGAGTGGTGTCGTCCATTTCGCCAGTTTGGTTGATCCCGGCAAACTTCTGGAAAGTACTGTAAACAAGTGATATAATGAATAATCAATAGTAAGTGTTTGTATTCATATAAGTCAGTGGCGGATCCAGGGGGCACGGGGTTTCGTGCCCCCCCCCCCCTCAAAAAAACAAACAAACGAACAAAAAAAAAACCCATATGGTATACTTCAAAGACAAACATAAATCTGTGCCTTTAAAAGTTATTGAGTGCTGTGTAAAGAACAGTTTCTGCTATAGGCCAAGTACAGATGCAGTATAATATGAAATCATCACTGGGAATTGAATAATCGTAAACGAAAATAAGCATTGCATGTTATAATAGTCATGTTCTCGCTTCTGCAGCATTCAGTTTTTGGACGCTGAAACATTTAGAATATTTTGAAGGAAAACTCTAACATTGCATAAGGTAACAAACTCTCGATGGTTTCATAGCGTATAATCTATGTCCTAATTTGCGTGGCCATTGGCCAAGAGAGAAGGAAAACATTCACGGCCAAATTGGAACCATATCAATGTCCAATATATAAATTTTGTAGATTTAATGATCATAATTACAGCTATAATGGTATGTGTACAGAAGTGCAAATCAACTTTTACATAAATTGCGTTAAATCCTTTTTTTGTAAGTATATACATGAAAGTGTCAATTTAAAAAAACAGTGCTATGTAAATTGCTAGTGTATAACTGTATACTGTCTTTTAAAAAGGAGAGATATACTGATGAAGGTTAACATGATTCTGTAAAACAAAAAGATACACGATTTCTGTCCACAAAATTGTCATTTTCTTAATGCGTAGCTTGAGATGATGTTGTTGATATTTGCATATCGAGTTACAAAATATCACTTTCTTGGATTAGCATGATTTTGAATGAATCGCGAATTTATTTTAAATCAGCGTTAAGCAGAGGAGAGGAGAGGAGAGAAATATATTAACATTTATTGGTAACATAGAGCAGATACAAATAACGGGAAGGAGAGGGAAACCTTTAAAAAAACATAAAGATTGTGTTTGCCAGCCAATTGGCAGAAGGACAATAACGTTTCCTACAGGCTCATGCAGCCTAATGACCGATAACATTCACAAGCCAAATGTAGATATCACTGTCCAATTTCCCCAATTCAAGTCTTTATTATCTGTATATTTCATAGGAATGAATTATTATCATAGAGTTTGGTTTCGAATCATGATAATTTTGATTGGGTACTAGAAGCCAAGCTCATTTTTATGGAGGAAGAGTGGTGCGTCTAGGCCTTTTGTGTTCAAGGAAAGGGAGGAGGGCAAAACAGACATAGTTTAGATGATTGGCGGATCCAGGGGGCACTTCCGGCCCGTGCCTCTCCCCCCCCCCCCCCTTTGGAAGAAAAGTATGCAATTTGACCATAAAGGATCTGCCCTTTTGTCGATTGTGCCCCCCCCCCCCCTTTTAGAATGAAAACCTTGTTTTTGTTTTTGCTTGTCAGAGAATTATGTAGGGGAACTGGATCCCCATACCCCCCCCCCCCCCCACACTAAGCGAATTTTGGAGGTCTGGTGAAATTTTTTTCCGACAACCTGTCATACGAGGGGTCCCGGGTTCGATCCTCGCCAGGTGCTTAGATTCTTGGGAGTTTTTTTTTTACCACATTTTCCCCTCTCGACCCTGGTGTATAATGGGTACCTGCATGGCAATAATTGAACGGGCCGTTGGAATAGCGGTATTAATATACTGTTCTGGGTACATTGGGTAAATAACGTCAAATTATTATTGATTATTAAGTCTGACAAGATAGTTTGATAAAATAATTCCACCCGTTTACCTTCCACAGTTTCAGCAAAAAAGAACTGTTTATGTATACTTTCTATTTTATAACCTTAAACCATGTAAAATGTATTATATTATTGAATATTGAATTGTATATTTGATTTTTGTCAAAATCACTCTCTGTTAGAAATGAAAATAAAACTGAAACTGAAACAGCATAATAGTTTCAGAAACTTTATTCGTAAAATACATGTGCACTATTCCGTGTCCCAATTACCCCATTATCTTTCTTTAACGGCACGTTTTATGATAGCCTAATTCACAAATAAAGGTTAACGGCACCTTTGTGCGATGTCGCATGATAACGAAACAAAAAATTTATTAGTAAAATATCCCCATATGGTCAAATTTAAAGAGCAATCCAATAGATGCTGGCGTTCAAACTACTGTCCATAAATGCGTAGCTGAAATTAATTTGGTTGGTCGAAAATTTCATTGATAAGCTCATGGTTACCCGAATAAGAGGGCTGGTGGGGATGGGTGGGGTGTGCGGGGAGGGGGTGCTGAAGCCTATGATTCAAAGTCAGCAGGACTTCCTCAGAAATATTAAGTAGGAGGAGCAGAAATTTTACTGCAATTTTAAATAGACATGACTGAAGAAGAAAAAAAGAAGTCAAAATGATTTTTCAGGTTAATATGACGTACGGCTATAGAGCTTGTGGTGGATGTTCATGATCGTCGTTGTCAAACATTCTCATGACAGGCGATCAGTGTCGTATCCATGCAAACTAGTTTGTTTTGTATTTTGGAGATAGTTCTAGTTCTAATCATAGCTCTGATTGCATTTTGTCATCAAATTTTATGGTTAAAGGCCGGTCCGGGATGGGCAGATAGTATGTGGATTTTTTCAGAGGCGGTGAGGGTTTGTTATCGTCAAAAAACATATTTGGGGGAGGGGGAAGAAAGGGGGCCTCTCTAGGCCTAATTTTAGGAGAAGTTTGATTTTGATAATTTCATTACGTTTTAACCAGTGGCAGCATACCGCACTATAGTAACAGCGATTTATGAATTTATAGCATAGGTCTATTCGTGAGCAAGCAGATTTTTTAAAGAAAGTTTCTCAAACTGATGGCATGTTTTGCACAATGTATGAACAGCTAAACAACTGTTGACTCGTATGCCGAAAAAAAATCAAATATGATAAATTTCATTTTTTTTTTAAACAAAACATCGCGGTTTCATATTGTTTATGAGGTTTCACTCGCCGGGGGAATAAATCCCCTCCCCATTTCTTATTTTATATTAAACTTGGCTTCACAGTACAGCGACAGAAAAAGACAAACAGAAATCGAGAATGATATGCATTTTAAATAAGTTTCCATGAATTTAAGATTATTGCCTTGCAAGTAAATTTCTTAGCTACTGTAATTGAGACGTATTACTGTCACTGAAGCTGGCAGGGGCACCCCCTCCTTCCACCGACCCCTACTCGTTTTTCCGAAGGTTCATAATTCTGCAGTTTCGTAATTCCCAAACACAAATTTCCCATAGCAGGGGGTTCACAATTCCGAAAATGAAATAGGGTTCATTAATCCGAAAATTTCATGCATTACTCCGAAGGTTCGTAATTAAGAAAATACGATAGAGCTCTACATAACTTTTCGGAATTACGAACCTTCGGAAACATGAACCCTTTTTCATTTTCAGAATTATGAACCCTTTTTCATTTTCGGAATTACGAACCGTCGGAATAACGAACCTTCGGAAATACGAACCTTCAGAAAAGCGAACCTTCGGAATTATGAACCTTCGGAAAAACGACGGGTAACCACAAACCGCTTCATCTTTCGTGAAAGTACAACCATCACGTAGATAGTCGGAGAGTCGAAGCAGGAACTAACTGATAAGTACAGGTCATGATAAACCCTGAATCACATAGCCACTGTGATCTAGGAATAGTGACGGTAATTAACAAAAAAAAATTAGTTTAGAACTTACGCTATGGAATTTTAAACAATAATTGTCATTGTGCATACAGAAAAGCATTACTAAATAACTTTGACGTTTTAGCAAATTTTGAGTGAAAAATAACGGCTCGTAGCACCTTTTTAGGCTCCCCCCCCCGAATTTTGCTCTCGCTTTTTTTTGTGTGTGTGTTTTTGTTTGTGTTTTTTGGGGGCCCGCCCCCTGGCTACGCGCCTGTTCTACTTCTACTTTTACTTCTTACTTACATTAGTGCGTTCTTTTCGGCTCTCCAGGTATGTCTTAATCCACTTGGTATGAGGTAGCCGTACTTCTCAAGAAAAGCCTGTAAATTATAAATCCTTATTCTTTATATAGATGTGAAAAATTAGAATCGGAAATTAGAAAAAAATTAGAGGAATTCAAGAATAATCGGAACAAAGGGCCGAGTTTTCAGCGAATAGACCTGGAAAAGATAGGTGAACGTGGTGAAGGTAAAAAAGAAATTAAAAATAAGAACGAGGGGAAGGATGGCGAGACATCCAAGACAAACAGTGCTACAGTAAAAACATTGAACTCTCCCAAAGAAGGATATAAACAAACTATCCTGTTACTTTGTTATCAGCGTTCGGATCATGGAAAACCCATTCAGCATATGCACTTACAAATTTAAACATGCAAAAATAGGTAAAATAACTATGCATTTCTGAAATTTTGTTCACTGCAAAAATGTTACTTTAACCACTTTTTATTGTGGTTTCACAAAGTATTGAACACAGTTATTCACTTAAGGTATAGGCCTACCTATATATGAAGCAAATATTAAAGGGTATGTAGTTAACAGGAATATTGCAACAACAAAATTTGTGTCTCGCCCCCCCCCCCCCCCCCCCCCCCCCGCCTCGAGATGAACCGCAATGTTACCTATATCAGAAAAGAGGTGCGTTGCAGATCAAAAGATAATCTTGCAAAATTTAGATTAAATTGATGTTGTCGACAAACAATTATATACTGCAATAGCTTTCAGTCATTATCCAGAATTAACCGTCGGATTTATTTAATGAAACATTTTTATGAGACTGTTGGGTTACGATGAAAGAAATGTAGAGCTAGAATGATATCGAGAGAGAAGGAGGGGTGCAGTCACTGATAAGGGAACATTGGAAGAAATTTATTTTTACTCTGTGCTCTGTATATGTTAACTGATATATAGATAGATAGATAGATATAGATATATTGATTGATTGATTGATAGTTTGATTGATAAAAATATGCAGGTACAGACTAGACTACAAAGATGATATATGAATGTGTAGCTAAATAGATGAGTAAGTTGATACAATATTTGATAGACCTACATGGATGAATGCAAAAAAGATAGACTTTGCAAAATATATAGATGTTAATAGGTTACAAGTATACCTACAGAGATAACAAAGTTTGAGGTGATAATTATGTTCTTTTCTTGTTTTATTATTGAACATAATTCAAGTAAGAGGTCACCTTTCAATCAACAAGTCACAAAAATAATGTTTAGTACAAATTTGGTGTATTAGACTTCTTTGGCAAAACATTTTGTACCCACTTTGATGGTGTTGGCTTACAATGTGTACATCTGAATTTATTTTGTAATGTGTTCACCTTATGGGCCTATTTCGTTGTTATTTTGTAATATGATTGCATAATGTTGTTTGAACATTATGAAGAGAATATTTATATTTATGAAACATAATTATAACAATCGTCATTATTTTCTTACCATGTGTGAAATTTGCTTCCCGACGACTCTGTGAAATCTTCGACCTGGTTTATTTGCACCTCGTACTATTCCCGCTAAATCCACAAATTCATACCGAAACGATGCGCTGACAGTATTCCCGACGTTCGTTCCCGAAGTATGTATCTCAATATTTCCGCTAGTTCCAACTGATGTTCCCGAGACAGAGACATGTGTATGGGTGTGAACACTAGTTCCTGAAACGACGGTACCTCCCTGCCCAACTTGTCCCGTTGCGTTCCCGAAGACATTCCCGGTGGTTCCCGAAACAACCTGGGTGGAGTGACCATGCACGATTGTGCTGCTGCTGCTGCTGGTCTGGCTCTGCACTTGTACATTAGCTGAATAGATACGAGGTGTGACCCATAACAAAACACAAAAAGAACACAGAGTCTTAAAATCTTTCCCTAAACCGCCCATTTCGCAAAAAGGTTTATTTCCCTTTTCACTGCTATCCTTGACTAAAGTTTCACTTTTTTTTCGATGAACCCGCCTTGAAAATATCTACATAATTTCTTTCCAACTGACGATATCGGCAGCTTTCGATGACAGTTAATGAAGCGCTCTGGTACCGCTGCCAAAACTTCACCACACCGGGGCGCATCGGAAAGAATCAAGTGAGTGATATGCAGAGTTCGTGGTGATCTAAAGAGCTAGTGTCAAATTAGTAGTTTCCTTGCAAATTCAAGCGGAGATTCGATGGATAGATAGATAGTTGAAAGTAGATCAACCTTCATAATATGAGAGAGGTGATCGTAATTACCTGTACCTGTCCAATGCCAATTTGCGTGACCTGAATCACCTTGAGATGTTTCGAATTGTTCAATTTGATCCGAGATTATTCATCTTTTGCGGTCTCCCCCTTCCGTTTGAAGATCAGTGCAAGGAGTCATTCCCTTGTCCCTCATCACCGAAAAGCATATGTACAAAATGTATATCCTAAACAAACTGCAGGGGCGTCGATCTATCATCAGGATGAGGGAGGGGGCCGGGGTGGACATGGTGGAGTGAATACAAAGTCATTAATCTTACGTTAAACGATCCGTATGATCTGAAGATTTTTTTTTTTTTTTTTGTAAACGAAACACAGTCATATACGTATTAATACTAGGTCAAACACCATTAAATGCCTTGCTCAAGGGCATACCGTAAAATACGTGAATAAGGTGCACTTTTTTCCACCGAAAAAGTCAACAAAGTAGGGATGTGCTTTATAGTACACAAAGACAGCCAATTCAAGGTGCCAATGCAAGTTTTCATTTCTATAATGTATCTGAGGATAGTTACACCGTTCCTTTCGACATTACTGGGACCTCTCCCCCTTCCGATTGGCCCCCGAATCAACTGATTACCACGCTCTTGTGTTCAAAAGAGAACTGTAGTGTTAAATACCACTTTTGTAAGAATTTCACAAACATAATTATAAAAAACATAATTATAAGTACATTTCATTCTCTCGTAGGTTTTCTTCTCCTTTGCGTAGGCCTGAAATTTCCTTCGAGTTTCAACACACGCCCTCCCCCCCCCCCCTCTCTCTCTTCTTCTTCTTCTTCTTCTTCTTCCTCTTCTTTTAGTCATTGTCCTTCTCCTTCTCCTCATCCTCCTTTTCCTTATTCAGTCTTTTTCTTTCCCTTTCAACCCCTGTTCATCTTACCGATTCCCTCTCTCAGTTTGCATCTATTTAATATTCTTCGCCATGTATGTTCCTGTTTTCGCCCTTGCTACTACTCTACCTGTCTCACTTTCTTTCTTTCTACGTCACATTATTTGTTAATTAAATTATCAAAAGAGCACTTACTAGGTTTACTTAATTGGTCAGTAAAACTAATTTAAGAACATCTACCCTCCAAGGATAACGTATTAAGATGCCGCAATAATTGTAGTAACTCCGTATTACTGAGAACAATATGAAGCGTATGGAATGAAACGGGACGTGACCACGCTGAAGTCGAATCATCATGGTTATATTTTGTTTGGATGACAAGGTTTGCTTTTAAAGGGAAGCTGGCATCCATTTCGGGTTAACTGAATATATATACACAAAAGTTCTTTTTTGGATGTCGTTAATCTGACCTTTTTGGCCATCGAGATCGACCTTCTGACAACGTGATCGACCTTCTGACCGTATACGTCTGAAATAACGGATATCATGACGACGACCATTGTGAAAATTCGAAGCAGAATGAGAAGATCGGGGAAGAAATGGGGTATAAGTTAATTAAAAAAAAAAACCCACCTGCTGCATATAGGAAAGAGAAGGTATAGAAGGGTTGAGAGAGAGAGAGAGAGAGATACACACACACACACACACCCCCACACACACACACACAAAAACACCGACAGAGAGAGAGAGAGAGAGAGGGGTGGAGATGGGAGACAGGGGAAATAATTATGGCATGGAATTAATTATTTGCAAAAAATACTATTCACTGATAATGGAAAGAGATGGCCAGAGAGAGAGAGAGAGGGGGGGGGGGGGGGGGTAGGAAGAGAGAGAAAAATGGGAGTGGAAAATGAATAGGGGGATACAAAGGTTAGATTTAAATAGAAGATATATATAGATGACTTGAGAGTGCGAGACATATCCAAAGAGAATCAGTGGGAAACACGGAAAGGGAGATAAAGAGAAATGGAGGGGTGGGTCTCCATGTCGGAAAGTACATCTAGTTTCACAAAATTGGGACCACAGAGTGGATGATACCATGGTGACACTTTGTGGTAGTGTTGCCACAGTCAGAAAAGAACAGTGTGTACACCACAGTTTGTGACATGGTGTGGGGGCACTGTGAGTATAATGGAAGAATAACGATGTCTACAATCTATGGGTACACAGGACCATTGGAAGGATTTGGAAGACTTTCTACAGCATTGGCAATGTGTTCACTTCACTGTTTTCACACTTTGTCTCTGTGATATTTCTGGTAACCTAAACCCACTTACCCATTCTCTCAAGCAAACTCGTTTTTAGAAATAACTAATTTTACTTGATATTATTTGGACCAAACTGTGGTATCGATAATGTGCATTGTTTCATGATGCGTTGCTATGACAACAGCCTATAACGGAATTACAGTGGATTTATACCAAAGTCCATTGCTCCTTTCGAAATCGTCCAGCTAATCCACAATATCAATGAAATTGCCCCAAGTGATTTTCCCGATGTTTGAAGGTCATCTATAATTAATGGCCATTGTACTCATTACGGATAGAGATGAACTCATTCTCGATAGGATGTATTCTGTTATACTCCTATCACCACCGTATTTACTATAGGTTTTCCCGGCCAATTTCGCACGTTTGTCAGTGTGTTTGATAGAAAGTTCATTCAATTTAGCAAAAATCCTCGTTACGGCGCATTCTGTCTTTCGAAATTCCAACTTGTACATTCAATTTAACTTTTCGAACAATGAAATCTGCACATGTGCCTTTCGAATTCATAAAAGGGGTCTTCAAATTGACACGTGCTCTATATTCAGTCAAATTCGCCAACACCGGTCGAAGGGGTTATTTCAGTCATTCAATTTCGTGGATGGGCATCCAAATTCCCAACATTTTCAGTCAAATTACCTCATAGTTTTTATTTCCATTTTAAAAGGTGAGAACATATGTATTTAAATGTGATTTTTGTTTCGGCCACACACTGTTAAGCAGTAAATAACTCGAATTTGTTGTTCTGTAACGCCCCTCTTCTTTCATACATGCCATAAGGCATATATATACCAGTACGACAGAGCCCCTTCATCTTCTCAACGGCCAGATCAATTGTGGCCACATATCTCCGGACCGGGAGACGCAACAAGCTGCCAAGGGGAGGCGAGCGAAACGTGAAGATGGATGACGAAATGAGAGCTCGTCTCCAAGCCACTGTAAGCAGTAACCCCTTAGTCACCCTTGAGCAACTGAAGATAGATCTACGGGCAGCTCTTCCGCAGAAGCCCCCGGTATCCGTCTCTACTATTGCTAGAGCACTTGACGGAATGCTCATCACGACGAAACTGGCCGAGGATGTCCCAGATGCTAGAAATTCACCGAGAATCCTAGACACGCGCATGGAGTACGCACAGTGGTTTATGGCCGAGGGTGTCGTTGCACACTGTGTCTACATTGATGAGACCGGCTACAACTTCTGGACCAGACGCTCTTTTGGAAGAGCCCCACGCGGGGTCCCTGCACGTCGGGTCGTACATGGCCAACGCGGTCGGCAGTGCAATGTCACTTTTGCAGTTTCAAGTGAGATTGGGCTCGTCCACCACACTATTGCAGTGGAAACGGTGACGAGGGAAACTTTCGAGGCTTTCCTGGCTACCACCGCTCATGAATGCGAGAATGTCTTCCCCCCTGATGAGGACGTGTACCTGATTTTAGACAACGCACGTCCTCATGTAAAAGCTCAGCTACCTGGTGATGCAAGCCCAAGGATTCATTTGAAGTTTCTTCCTCCGTATTCTCCATTTCTCAACTGCGTGGAGATGGCCCATTCTGCGTTTAAGGCAGCCATCAAACGAGATCTGGCCCGCCCGGAGTTGCAGCAGAGGGTAGGCGACAGATAAGCAGCACAAGAAGATGGGGTCAACATGCAGGAGTGGAGAATCAACCTTGTTCAGCAGGCAGCTCGACGAAATACGGACGCAATAACGCAAGAGAAAGCCATCCGGTGGTTTAACCACACCCAGACATACCTCCCAAGATGCCTGGCCCGCCAACAAATTGATGGCTAGAACTGATCTAAGAACTGTATTCTTTATTCCTAATGATGGTTAGCATTAATGTAACACCCACCCAATGCAAATAATGAAAGACATATGAAAGAAATAATCACGATGTAAATTGAAACCTCCACACACCATTGAAAGAAAAGTTGCCAAGATGATACAGGAATAAAGAATAATCCGAAAATATGAAATATTCTGATGCTCATACAAAACAATGATGAAAGAATTGAAAAAAAGTAGAAGAATAAACGCTTAAAGACGTCTGCTAAATTGACTTAAGTACGTGTTAAATTGGATGCCTATAGAAATGAATTCGAATGAACGAGCGCACTATATTTGTGATCACGTGACTACATAATTCTAAATTGAATGAACGATTTGCGAATTCATGCTTGTTTAATGAATTTCAGTTGAAAAAGTATTAATTAGAATGAGGTTAAATGTAATCTGAATGCTCCAAAAATTAATTTGAACGAATAAATAATGAAATTAAAATACCGAGCGTGTCCTCTTGGCTAAATTTGGCTAAATTGAATGAATGCTCTATCAAATGGACTGACAACAATAAGAAATTGGCCGGGAAAACCTATATTAAAGTACACATAGGGAATTTTGTCTAGATTTCTTACTCTCCTCACTCATTGGAGGTGTTGTGGATAAGTCCCCGGACTGTGAACCACGAGGTCCGGGGTTCAAATCCCACCGCAGCACTAACGTCCTTTGGCAAGACGTTAATCTACATTTGCCACTCTCCACCAGGTAGGATGCGAAAGTTAATATCGTTTGCTTAGCAACGTGAGCGTCACTGTACTGCCCATTGCTGGAAATTGAGTGGAATACTCCCCAGGGAGTGGAGAATGTGCATACATTGTGTGCGGGCATCCCAGAATCCAATGACTGGGGTAATTATATCTGTACTTGTGAGCGCTTTGGGCCACTGTGGGAAAAGCGCGTTATAAATGCCAGGTATTATTATTGGATTTCGATGGACTCCCTTATCCCTGATGGACTCCCTTATCGGAATATGAGTATTAGTGATTGTAACGTTGTTTTACTGAGCAGTCTAACATTCAAATGATATTGCACGATTCATTCGAGGGCAGTTTTTAAATATTAAAGAATACCGAATGCCGAATGCAATCTTTATTTTTTAGAAAGATATTTTTATTTTGTACGTTTATGAGGCCGCGTTTTCTGTATTTCTATATAGATGCGTGCATTTAAAACACATTCAACCAAAAAAAAAAACTCTCTTTAAATTCTAAAGACTTAAACGGTTACAAAACAAGTCCGAAAGACGTGTTTTCGTTTGAAACGCTTACAAATAAATCCTTTAGACTTACAAAAAAATAGTCTTAGAAACTAAGAGAGTGGGAAAAATTCCTTCGTTTGAACAATCTATATACAAAACGTGTTCTATATTGCTGCAATTTTCCATTATTTTCCAACTGTATATGGCCTGAAACAAGGAATTTGAAATTGCTCTATCACGGTCACTTCCTTCACAGGCCTGTATAAACTGCACGATGTTACTGTTGTACCGTCATAACATGCTAGCGTTGATAATAAAATAAAGCAACAGCAAATAACAAAATACCATAGCTGTTATATGTTCATTCCTAGAGTCCATGACGAACGTGTTCTATCTCATCGATTTAAGTCGTTCAAATTTCCTTCATTTAATCATTGAGGCAGACTATGAAATCTACAGGCATCAGTTAAAATACAAATATAGCGTCCCCTTTCGATGTCTCATTAAAACGGTTATGGGTGTGTCCACTTTGCTAAACCAAACTTGACCTAAAAACTTGATAAGGGTCAGAGTCTGTATAAACTATTTAGCTATAGTAAGCGAATGGTCAGCGAGATGGAATCAGAAAAAAAGCATTTATCTTGTTTCGTCAAACCCTGCAACGTCCTGAATAATTCGTCATATGCATTGTTAACAAATCTATAAAATGCCATTTGCCTTTCTTCAAATCACCTACAATTTTATTCTAAAGTTTATCTACTGCTTTTTAAGTTTTCATTTCATTTACTTTCTTTTCCACCCCACCCCTCCAGATAAATCCTGGTAAATTGAGTATCATGGACCATTGTAGGCAGTAGGCCTAAATTCTATAGCTTGCTACATATAATAAAATTTCCGTATAATATTTGTCAGTTGGTCAATGCCCAGCATACAGGCAGATATGGATGCCATACACACGTATTAGGTCTGCTGCCATCTTGTGACACTTTTTTTTATCTATTGTTATCATTTCGGCAGCAGGTGGGTGTGTTGCCGGCTTCTTCTTGGTGACCTTCTTGGTGCTATCCTTCTCAGCCAATCATATCTGATTGATACACGTCTGTAAAAAACCCAATTACACACACACACACACGTTCAGCAGTGAATCATCATCTTTGGAAGAGGCGTAGCTACAATCGAATAGCAAAAAAACAAACACAAAAACAAAAAACAAAAACACACAAACAAAAACAAAAACGAAACAAAAAGAAAGAAAGAAAGAAAACAAAACAAAACAAATCTATGGCGTTGTTAAATCACACTTCATTTAACGCGTCCACGCTATACCGGTCATCATGATTCCTTGTGTTCCATATACATGTATATTATCCATTTTGAAAGAATTATGATACTGCAGACACGATAGAGGGTGTGTGAGGGTGTTTACGTTTCCAAAACTCAAAGCTATTGTTAAAAAAAATTGGCATAGATATCCCCTTGTGTCTTTAATAGAATCATTCCATGAAACTCGACTCATAATTATCATAACTCAAAAATAAGTTTTCATACTTTTATCCGTTTCCTTTCTCATTTTGTTAACAGATGTCACAAGGGGTATGGGGGCACCCTCGCCATTTGATACTTTTATTCACTACCGTAGAAGAATTAATGTAACCAATGATGGGCGTGTACAATGTATACTGTATATTTAATAAAGTCTTCGGGGGGGGGGGGGGGTTCAGTACATCTAGAAGCAACAAATCAAAACAAACCAAAATAAATCATGCTTCGTCCCAAGGTCCCAGATACATGCATAGTTGGCTTCCAGCGGGTCAATGGCAGTAAACAAAACTTGAAGTTTGCTGCCATCTTGTGGCAAATTTCGTCTCTGTGTTTATTGTAGTCTATGTCAAAAACCTTGTTGTAACACAGTTTTATCACCTCAGCAAGGTATCAGAGAAGAAATGATCAAGCCAATATAATCAAGGATTAGAATGAAAGAAAAATAAATGAGTACAAAAAAAGGTTTCCATTATCGCTTTCTTTTGGGGAAAAAATGAAAAGAGAAATTTAAGAAAGGGGTAAAATGAAAAGAATATCAAATATTTTTATTTGGTTAAAATCATTTGAAGTATATTTTAAAAGTGCTATGCAACATTTAAAAAAAATACAAGTAAAGGAATAAATCTGTTTTGGTCGAATAATGATTGGCACCCATTAATTAAAGAGGACACCCCTCCGAAAATATTGGATTCGTCGAGGCACCGATAGCAGTAGTGTGATCGTTTACTACGATCTTGTGTTTACGATCACACTGAGCTGAGCTGACCTGAGTAGGTTACCTCAGTACACGTGAAAACAGAAATGCTCAACCGGCTGCTCTGAATTTGTCATTTCTGTGTGTTTTCGGAGTTATCATTTTCACTTTGTGATTCGACAAGTCAGTTCTCATCCATACCAGTGCTCTCGATCATTTTGGTCATTATCAACACATAGATTTCAAGATTTAACCCGGTTCCTTTGAATTCGTCACTTGCTTATTTTTTCGCAGCTGTGCTTGTGCTGTGGTTGGCTTCCAATTCTTGCAGGCGGTTATTGCGTGCAATCTCTACGCCAGCGTACCCTAGCAGACGACTCACCATGCCTGGCTTCAAATGCAAGTTCCGTGACAAGGTTTTGAGGCAATTTGTTTGTCCGATTTGCCGCTATCCTATGAGGGACCCTGTTCAAATCACCAGCTGTGGACATCATTATTGTGATACATGTCTTCAGGAATATTTGAGGTAAGTTATCATCATTTTTTTTGCGATGTATGAACAAACAATGACATGAAAGTGTACTTTGAAGACTCAATTTGTTAATGTTACTAATTGTTGGTCATTTTCTGCAGTTATCTCGCCATGTCAGTGATGATGTGTTGTTGTGTTGGTGATTTGAACTTTGAAGTTTAAGCGCACTATTACAAATTTTAACTATCATACATGCCGGGGGGGGGGGGGGGGGGGCACTCGGTATATAGTGTGCGATGGGTACATGTATGTGCCGCGGAGAAGACCCCAATTTTTACATTTAGACCGAAAGCTTCAGTCTCTGTTCGTCGGGTGTTCCACCGGACTACGTCTTGCTTCACTACACCTGTGTAGGAGGAGAAGGTAAAAATAAGAAGATGTTAAACTTAAAGACTCCTCCGAAACAGACGGTTTTCAGCTGTCTATTCCAAAGCATGCCATTTTTTCTTGTTCAGAAAAAGCAAGAAAACCGTTCCAAAGCACCGCCTTTTTTTTTCATTCTGACGTTCCGGCCGTTCTGGCCTGCCTCAGCCCATTTTGAAGAATATCATTTTTGGTGAAAAGTTGAAAACCAGGTTCATTCCAGGTGCTTGATTCCTCCGGGCTTTCCCCATGCTTCCAATCGGGTTCCAATCCATCCCGGGGAATACAGTAGTTCCGAAGACCATCCTTTTCATAATATGCTAGTTCCGAAGCCCCCTTTTTTAGTCTTGCCAGTTGCACTTACATGTACCTACCAATTTGGGGGTTGAGTGCCCCCCCCCCCCCCCCCCAGTATAGATGTACATGTATTAATCTGTGAATTCAACTAATTATCTACTTTGCCATTGGATTGGTCCAGTGTGAAACTATTCCCTGAGGCCAAGTTGTACAAAAGTGTTACCAAATTGTGCAGGAAACCAATTCTCATTTCTTCTTCTGTGTTCTCTGCCTCCTTCAAAAGATTCTTGCATTTTTTTAAGTGGGAAAACCCAGACCACTTGTTGGTTCAGCAATAACTAAAAAAATAACCCAAAACATCAAAGGAAAGAGGGAAGTCATACAATTAATCGTCTGATTATGACACTATGAAAGGCTTAGAATAGAAATACCAGAATAGAAGGAGAGGAAACGAAACCAGTATAATGGATTCCTACACATATATTTTAGAGTCGAAGGCTGTACTAAGAGAAAGAGATAGAGAGTTAAGAACTACTCTTTTCTTCACTGGTGTTATTTTTTTCTAGTGGTTCAGTTGTGATAATTATATTTTTTTTCCAGAAACTGTATTTTTTTTACATTTTCAGATTGTCAGGAGTTCTTCTGGAGCTTTTCAGTTTTTACAGAGTGAGCGAGCGAGAGAGAGAGAGAGAGAGAAAGAAAGAAAGAAAGAAAGAGTACATGTATGCATTCAACATTTTGGGAAGCTTTTTTTGGAATGCCCTGCAGGTATCGAGCTCTATGTTTGCTTTTCTCCAAACTCGCAATTTCTGCCAAAGCAGACAAATCATGTCCATGTGTATTTGTTTGGCGTATATTTATCAATTATTGGGCCCACTACTTGTTCACGCGCCAACTGCCACTTCTTTTGAGGAGGTGTTTACATTGTGTGTTAGAGTCCTGTAGTGACAGGAAATAACCAAGAAACATTCCTTTCATTTCATCTTTCTTTGTACTGTTTGTATTTGTCTGGAAATAGTCTTATTTACATTAGAATGACTCTTGTCATTGATGAATCACATTTTTGTAAAGTCCCTTTTTCTTTAAAGCAATCATCTTCTGCTGTTGTAGTGTCATTGACTGATTACTTTCAGTTTACCGCAGGACATATTCATCAATCAAGTATGTTTTCAGTAGAACATTAGATACATGTAAATAGGATGGTAGAACGGAAAGCATCTTGAACTTTAAAACAATTTGAGATGTAAATTGGGAGAAATTTTATGGTAGTTAAAGTTGCACTTTGACTTGTTTACAATGGTACTTTTGCAGAGGTACAAAGGCCAGATAATTCACTTGTTTATGTGTACATGTATGTAGATATAATTGCTCTTATATGCCCTATATACCCTACCCTCCCTCTTACCGTACCCTCAACAGAATGAAACATAACAAAGAATATTGTTTTGGATGCAATTTTTTTTCTCAGAATTTTAAACATGCAGAGGTGAATTAATGGGACTCAGTTCTAATATGGGACATACACATGCCTCCATGTTTTGAATGCTTTTTAAAAGTTCCACTTTGAAACTATCATTTGAGTCCTCTTTGTAACATGATGACTCATCACTCATGCCCAACCCTCTTCCTAGTTGCAGGCACAAACCCTGATCAGTCGTAAAAGAGTGTCTGTACTGTAAGACTACCATATGCCATTTACTATAGCAGCTCCTGACACAGGAGCTGCTATATTGGCACAACCAGAAGGTAGCTGAATTAGGCTTCTCTCAAGACACAATTATTTTCTGATCAAGTGTCAAATTAGGGTCTGTGCTTGCAGACTACCCTCTTCCCCAGGTCACCACACTTTAGGTATTTAAAATCCTGAGCTTAATACTTTAAGATGATTTGTGTGGAAGAATTACATCTTAAGTGACAATAGACTTAAAGTAATCTTGACTTAAAGAAGACAAGCAGCTGCTCAATATCCTATACAGTTATCAATTACCAATGGGAGAAAATTTCTGAGCTACATGTAGACTATTAAAATCTCAGCAAAAGTTGCCGGATTACAGTTTGTGGAAATAAGTAATTTACCAAGGACACTTTATAGCACTTTGTCCTAGAATGACTGTATTCTGTTGGAAACTCATTATTTTGTAATAAATATACATGCCTCTAAAAAAATTATTATATTTAATAGAAGCACTGTGTCCACTGTAAGAAAATTTTAATTCTTTTCATTTTAGAGAACACTCTAGAATAAATAACATTCACTCCTAAACAAAATGATTACTGACGTGACTCCCAGGGGAATGAAAATAGAGTGGGAAATTTACTTTATTTTTATAGAATATTTGTACTTCACTTAACTGTAAAGAACATGCTTCTATAAATGGTTGACTATTCTAGTTAAATTTGTGTTAGTTATAACAGGAATGAAATCCAGCCCATGATATGCATGGTCTGTGTAGTATGAAAACAAGCCACACCTAAATTCAATAAATGACCTGCAGCAATCTCGATACCTGGACAAGCTAAGTTTTGTTTTTGACATGTTGAAGAGGAAATAATATGCAGGTAACTTGAATAAGAATGTTTTTTCTCACTTTGATATGTGAGAAGGTGAAAGAAGGGCAGCTATCAGTTCCACCAGAAAGATTGACAGGCAGATAGGGAAAAAATTTTGGGGGGGGGGGGGGGAGTATGAAACTAATGAGTTGTAACTCAAGACAAGAGAGATGAAAAAAAAATGTACATTTTGAAATTTCAAACAGAGTTATTGTAGGTTGCAACTCTCTGTTTCAAATACATGTACATGTACATGTAGGCTACCTGTATTCCACTACATATTTGTATAATACTTGAAAGTGCCTCAAAAAGAGTTGTTTTCTTCTCAAATTTGTTTATTGATTTTACACAAGTTCTCTGATCACCCTTTCACTTCAGTGGCAATATTTCTGCTGTGCATGTACATATATGTTTATAGTTTGTTGCAAGCTTGATGGGCTATATTGTGTAATGTTTAATGCCATCACAAAGGGTATTTCAGTGCTGCATTGAACAATGAAATGAATGAATGAATGAAGGAATAAAGGAATGAATGAATGAAGCATTGAATGAGTAGTCCTACCTCAATTAAATAGCCAAAACCTTGCATTTGAAGAGCATAGAAAGAGGGAGATCATAAGAAAGTCTAAACCGGCCAATTCATGTTAGTGATCACAGTATGGGGTCTGGGTATTAATGAGGGGGGTTTTAATGTCAATTCATTTGGACCCCTTAGGTCCCCCTAGGGACTGAATGATGAGCACGAACGTGCATAATTAATGAACTAAGGCACACAATGTATGCATACTAGAAGCATTTAAGTACAGTACTTTTATATCAAATAAAAAACATCTGTACATGCATCTATAGGTGTGCCGTAATGTAATTTTTCATGTTAACGTAGTTTGTGTATTTTACAAATACTCGCCATCATATTTACGTCACTATAGATTGTCTTGAGATGTGAAGGGGTGGGGGGTTTCCCTTATTGAAACATGCTTTTGCTCACTTGGTTCTTTTAAAAGTTTGTCTGTTATTCACACAGTTACATCAACTTTAAAGTGACTCAAAATGTTTGTTTTATATAGCAGTGGCAGATAGCTCAGCCATATTTTTCCTCTCTACAAGCTTTTGATGATTTCCTTTGGGGTGATATTTTTTGTGCCTGTTACCCCTCACAGCGGTGGGCCATTCTCCTGATACAGTGATCGGCATGACCCCATGTATTATCCTCCTCTGTGAATAATAGGCCTGTGGGTTCCTGAAGCTCTAGATAGGAACGTCCAGCTGCAAGTTTGAAAGAGGATTTGTAATCCTACACCTGAAATAGTTAAACTAAAAAATGATATTTCATTATTGAGATATGAGCTGAGGTGAATTGGGGGCCATATAAGTGTAATGAAATATTGATGGATGTAGGAAAGATTAAGGAAGACCTGAGACAGGGAGGGGAAGAAAAAAGGAAATTGTAACTTGCATTGAACTTTTTTTACATTCACATGCATGCCTTGATTAGAGGAAAATTCAAAATTGAAGAGTAAGTAATGGAAGAAAGAGACAGAAAATGAAGAGGAATGTGTAGAATTTCAACTTGTGTATCATAATATTCCAGGTTAATACATCCAGTGCTGCAATAAAAATAAAACTATCATGCCTATTTTATTTTGTTGATACACATAGGTTGTTACTCAAGGTTTTTAAATGGAATGGAGTATGTCGAAATACGAGAATAGGGAAATCCTTTGTTGCAGAGAAGCTGCTAAATTTCACAAGAGTTGAATGACAAATATCATGGCCCATTTAATCTCTAGTGCTGCACAGACAGCTTCAAGAGTTGAAGGCGAGGGGACATTTAAAAATGGTGGATGAAGTAATCATGGGAACTAAAACTGACATGAACTTTGATTTCAAAGATAGTTTTAATAGAATATTTTTGTTGATCTCTTTTTTCATCTGAGCCATGAAAAAAAGAAGGGGAAAATCAAGAAAAGAAAAGAAAAGAAAAGAAATTTGTTCAAATTTTGCAACATACATGTAATATGTAACCCTAATGTTTTCAACTTGCTTGTGTCTACAAAACTACAATACTAACATGACATCCTATAAAATCCAAATTTACCATTAAATGCATTCAAAAATAAAGTTTTCACAAATTCTAATTAAAAATATTGCCCTAATTAGCATTATCAGTTGTGAAATTAAAGTGTCACGATATACCTTGAAAACTGACAAAGCTTACTGCCATAAACTTAGGATGTAATTCTGTGCATCAATCTTTGCATCATGTTTGCAGACTGCCAGTATACTGTACCATACAATATGAACAAGCAATGTGCAGACACACTTTTCAATCCACCGTCCTACCTTTCCACCGTCCCTGGAATGTGCATATTTTCACTCCACCAAACGAAAGCAGAAATGACACTCATCTGTGAGCTGCTTATGAGTATACCAAATCAAAATTGCTGTTCTGATTCCCCATCTCCCATGCTGATGATCGCCAGTGTACTTCATCGTTATCCTGATGGACATCGTAGATTGGAGATCAATAGAACTCACTCTGTCATAATCAATTTATTGAAAATGCAGCCCAGTTTCTGGAATGGCTTGATTTGGAATAAGGTCAAGGACTGTATGTATGTACATTGTAAATTGAATTCAGTTAACCGGTTGAATGCTGAATTTTCAACAGAATAAGCTTTGAAATCTTTAAATTGGCCCCACATTGAGAGGTTCAAAATCATTGTTTTTTCATCAAAATTGCCAGCTTCTTAAATTTTACAACATATTACTAACCATGTATATTATTTTCAAAGACATTACACCTTATTAGAACCATGTAGTACTAAAAGAATGATATTAATGTTGCCAATTTGAAGAACAAAATGTGATCAATTTAGCCCTTAAATAATTCCTGTCCTGAAAGGGTTAACCGGTTGACAACTGAATACTCTCCTTCCCATAGCTTTGATGCAAGAATTGCGATCATGGTTTTGAATAATTTACATTGCTGTGGTAAATTTCACAGTCCTGCCAAAATACTGATCTTTTTTTTCAATAATTGTCATACTAAACATTGTTTACTCAACAAACGTAAGCCAAAGCCCATTCTCACATTGAGATTTTTAAATTTGGACATCATTTAATACTAAAAGTATAATTATAACTTCATTTATTGACTTTTCTACCTATGCTACATGTACATGTACGTGTATTTCCAGCCAATCAAACTTGTCTTGACAAGGTTTACTGTGTACATGTAGCCTGCAACAGTACACGATCTGCAATTTAAGGAATCTGTGTTATTCCCCTTGTGAAATCTTGAAATTATCTCTGTTTCTTTCTCCTCTCCTCTCTCTGTTTGTCTTTCTTCCTATCATCAGGGGTGGTATTCTGAGATTTATTTTATCTTGATTTTAATAGTGAAAAGATTTTAATTGTCATAACAAATTTTAAATTGCAACATTTCATTGGTGTTTGCGCAGATGAATTCCGTGTACGCATCCACTTTTGCGCAGTCATTAACCAATGATGCGCCATAAGCGTACATTTTGTTATGACAATTTAAATTATTTCACTAAAATCAAGGTAAAATAAATCTCAGAATACCACCCCTGATCATTTTTTTTTTTCTCTCATTCTCATGTTTCATCTTCTTGGTATCTCTTTATATGTGGACTTAATTAAATATACATTTTTTGTGTATTCTCAAACTCCATTCCTTTCCAATCCTGTGCCATTACAGTGTTATCTCAAGCAGACTTTCTGTCATGCAGCAATAAAGCAAGGTTAACTTCGGCAAATAAGATGAGATGAAGGCCTACATGTTTATCCATGCTGTACAAGTACATGTAAGATTGGTGCATAACGACACACACTTCTGTCGTTTTTTTTCTTCCACTCCGTCAGAACAAATTTTATTGCTACGTCATTGATGTCATCATTAGATTAAAATATGTTGGTGAATGTAATGCAGACTGGTCATAACCAAATTTACATCAATGCATGTTCTGTCTCCATGGCAACACATTCACAAATCTCTCCCGTCTCTTATCTCCAGTAGAATTAAAGATAATTTGAATTGATAGCATTAACTTAAAGAGAATGTACCCATCACTCTTTTATCTGCTTCACTTCCTTTTTCATCATTTACTAAAATGTCTACATAATTTTCAATAAATGTATTCTTTCTCTGGTTTCATCACTATCTTCATAAGACATAAAGGTATGAAGACTATATCGTCTGTTTGGAGGCAGAAGGGTGTTAACTCCTATATTAACAGGGTTAGTGCCCTTCTGCCACTCAATAGACCATATATTGAAATAACCTATATCACAACCTTTCATGTACAACAGATTATATTTCTTTTTTTTTATCTGTTTAACCCTTGTCTGAAATTCTATCTTTATTATGTTTATTGGTATCTCTGCACTGCATATCTGTTATCTTCATCAGACGTGAAGATATGATTTTAAAAATGTGGCACAATGCTAATACCGATGCACATGTTTATCCAAACACATGTAAGCCTATGTGCATTTTTGTACATCCCACTCTATTCCCATGTTATCCTGTTTCATCTTTGTCCTTGATCTCCGTCACTATATCAATCTCTCCTCTCCATCTCTGCTATCTTCGGTAGACATAAAGCTCTTCTGCGATTTGAAGTACACTGTACATGTATAATGCAGACAGCCTATTGTACAGCAATAAACCCTGCCGCCTGTCAGCTTTAATAGAACCTGGAATTTTTCTCAAGAAACCTTGGATGCCCAGCCAAGTCTGTTCACAGATTTCAGCCCCTACCCTTAATTGCCTGCCTGGAAACCTCGGTGTTAAGGCAAGTGTAAAATTAGAACCACGACGGCCCTGGAGTGGAGTCTTTAGGCGAATATCAAGGGTTTTATTTTTAGATGAGGTATGGCGAGTCAGAACTCCCGACTCCAGTGCCATGCTCAGACATGTTTATGCGATGCCATGTGAAGTATCAGGGCCCTGTTTCATAAATCTTGTCATCAATGACAAGTTGCAATAACTGTTATAAGCTACTGAAATCCTTTTATCTGATTGGCTGAGAGCAAATTTGTCAGTAAGAATCACCAACAAGACACTTGATGAATCGCCCCAGGAATGGCATGTTGGTTGATTAGAGCTTTTATGTAATGATTGATCCCAGATATGATGTTTCAATCATTCTATGGACCAAAGGTGAAATGAAAAGGAAAAGGCAAGAAAAGAAAATTTGACATTGAATACCCCAACATATTTGTGGTTTTAAAAGAGAAATTCCTCAAGCCTTTGAAGACAGCTTGAGCATTATATTAGCCAGACCCAATCAATTTGGGGTCAGAAATGAAACTATCAGCAGAAACCTTACGAATTCTTGTATGTATGTATATTGCTCGAAAATTTATGATTCCCTTAAACCTGTCAAAACAGTGTGCCATGCGGCTATGCTATACATTCTCAAACAAAGAACTGCAATTTCTATAGAGGTGCTAAACCTGAAATGAAAGTATTTACCAGCGAAACTGTCTCAAAGTAGCTTGTTTCTTTCTCTCTTCTCTCCTATTCTGAAGCATTCAAAGAATGTCTTGACAGTGTCATTTAAAGTTCAGACCGCAATACTTTCTTGAGAGTTTTGTTTGCGTGAATTCCTTCCATGTATTGTTAACAAGTGTACATGTGCGGACTCGCAACATTTTTTCATCCTCTGGACAGCAAAACAAGGTGGGAAAGTTTGCAGTGTAAACTCTTTTGCTCGAGATTAGCTTACATGTTATTGACACAGAGCGGACCCGATGTGTGCCCACAAATACAGTGTCAATACAAGAAATGAAAGGAGGAAAAGAGTTCTGCTAGGGGCATTGTCGGACCAATGCAAGGTCTAATAGGTGGCTAATAGATTTGATAAATGGGGTTAAACTTTCATAAATGTGGTATTAAACATTTAACCAAAATAATTCATTGGGTGCAGAATTTTGCTTTCTGTATTGCCTCTGGAAATTTCTTTAACAAGACATTAACTTTAATCATCTGAAAAAGGATATTTGTAGGTACCAAGAAAAAAGAGCATTTCACAATGAATAGTTACAAGATGTGCATGTATGGCAAATTTCTAGAAATGTCTGCATTTACTATGTACATGTAGCTGTGTTGTACGCAAAAGAGAAAAATGGGTGTTGGAATCATCTTTTTGAGTTCTGTACAATTGGGCCCAAAAGTTTATATACAACTGGAAGAAAAACAGCATACACATACTTTCTTAGCAGTCGGGATAAATAAACCATCAAACCATTTCAAATTACCTCATGTTTTTCAACTTCATTCATTCCTATAGGGAATGATATTTAAATGTCTCAAAATGATTTTACTTTCCACACAAAAAAAAACCCCACACAGCATGTTTCAGTTTTGGAGAGCTGGGGGTTAGTTCCATATATGTATGCCTGCCCAATGCTTGAGGAAAAGACAAGTCATTGATATGTTCCCAGGCATGGACAAAGTTTACCAGGCTGAACCTTATTTACCAGGATTAACTTACAATTATTGACTGAGATCACAGACCAAAGTAAACAAATAAGTTCCTACCAGAAAAACCACACAAAAGACCTGTTTTTAGACTGGTGCATTTGGGAATTGCCCTGCCAGGTGAATATATTTACCTAAATGTTCCGTTTCCCTTTATAAGCTTCCAATTAAAATGTCCAAAACATGAATGAAAATGCATGTCATGTTCATAACATCGTACACAGTAAAAAATATTTGAAACAACTCTTCAAAAGTTTTAAACAACGCTGTTTAAGCCGGTCACTCTAACAACTGTTGTTTAAAATGCTAAACAACCAAGGTTGTTTAAACTTTAAACAGCCTCTTGTTTAAAATTTTTTAAACAACAGCTTTTTAACCCGTTGACTACTGAGTTCTTTAACTCTTATAGGCATAATACAGAAGCCACCTGGTTCCCGTAGTCTATGGGTTAACGACTAGGTTGTTTTTTTCCCCCTGGGCTTCATTTTTACACCATATTACATGCACTGATAGCATGTAAGGCCAGGCAGCTCAGATTTGATCAAGCCTCTACAAAGTTACCAAATCACTGTAAAAGGTACTGTAAATGTGGAATATTTCGCGGTGTGGAAATATTCGCGCATTTCGCACTGCATGAAATGTGCGCGAAAATAAAAACACGGGAATATTTTTGTTTATGTATTCTTTGGCCATGAGACTAGCGTGTCGGCGGAATTAAAAACACATGAAATTCACTTCACTCAGCCGAGCGCGAAAAAATTAAACGAGCGAAAATTTCCACTTTTTCAGTAATATGAGATCTGGTAGAGGTGTTGTGGTCTAGTGGATACGTCACCGGACTGTGGATCGCATGGGTCGCGGTTCGAGTCCCGCCGCGGCACTAACGTCCTTTGGCAAGATATTAATCTACATTGCCACTCTTACCCAGGAGATAATGGGTACCTGTGAGGATTGCCAAAAGTCAATGTGACTGTATTTGCCATTGCCCTTCATGCATGCATGTGAATGGTGCAAAATGGTAGGAATGCTCCCTAAGGAGTGGAGATGGTGCACACTTGTGTGCAGGCTTGAATTCCAATGACCAGGGGTAATAACAAATAACATTGTAAAGCGCATTGAAGTGTTCACGTAATGCGCTATATAAATGTAACATATTATTATATTATTATTATTGGTAATGACAGAAAATAGATTATCACAGAACCAACAAAAGGTACACTTAATGTTTAAAAATTATTCGAACAATGATAAATGTCTATTGAATTTTGTTGAAAATGTAAACATGTGGTATCTGATTGAGGAGCTCAGGAAGATGAGGAAATAAAGCTGTACAGTGCATTCCAAAAAAAAGTTTGAAAAAGCCTCCCAAAATAAATTTTAAAACTAGTTGTAGGAAATGTTTGTACCTGTGGATAGATTGGGGTTCTTCTATCAAATGACACCAAATATCTGGCAATATTTTTAGTTCTGTCTGGTATCAGCATTTAAGAGTCTTGAAAAGGCTTATAGAAACTTTCATATTCTGATCCTTAAAAGGCAATTTATGAAAGAATAGCCTTTTTTTCTGTATGTCTTGACATACATGTATCCCATCAAACCTTACGGTTGACGGAGAAAACCAGCTTGAATTAAAACCTTGCCAAAACTTATATTTCAAAACACTCAATAAAGCGGTTAATTGCCCACTGAAGCAAGAAAGTATTTATGAGATATGTAAGGACCTAAATAAATTGTCTATTATTGATCAAATATGAATATTTATAAGCATTTTCATGACACTCAACTTTGCTGATACCAGTCAGAAGAAATACCAATTCTTGTTAAGTCCCGATTTTGCACCTTTTCACAAAAGTGGCCTTTGCTCACTGGAGTGTAAAATATCGCCAGATCTTTAGGTATCCTATAATAGAAGAGACCCTAATCTATCCACAGGTATGAAATTTTGCTTCAAATATTTTGAGATATTTATTTGGGGTGACTTTTTCTGACTAACTTTTTTCTGGGACGCAGTGCGGACTATAATGTGTATGAAACATGACCTAATCTGGAACTTGGAAGCATGATTTGTGTTTTTTTTTTCTTGTATGCAGTTTTCAGCATTGGTTTTTCTTCATTTTTTCATACCTTTCCATTCCAAACAGCTCCTATAACTCATTCAGAATAAATTTGAGCTGATTTTTCTTGAAATTCATTTTCATTAATAGAAGAGGAGATTAGCTTTTTAAAAGGAATGGGGGAAGACAGAGAGAGGGAGTACAAAATGGGCAAAAGGAAGAAATGAAGATCTTTATTCAGAAGCTGTCAGCAAATCAGATCAGATCTGAAAGGAAACCATCAATAGACTGTGAGGAATTGTTGTGGTTGGTGCCATCTTCTGAAAGCTTTTCTCATTTGGGGGGCTTTGTCAGTGACATGTGTTATTAGGAAGCTTTTAAAAAGAAGGAGCTTTGCACAACAAGTTTGGTCTGTACATGTGTGCGGATTGTCTTGAGAGGACACAGCCTAAGCCTTCCCTGTGAATGAGAGTAATATCAGTGACAAAAGAAGATAACTGTTAACTGTTAGCTCCCTTTCTTTACAATCTGGTGGTAAATAATCCTTGTTCTCATGATGGGGGGCAGTGACCAGGTGTGAAGTCATCCTTGATTAATACAAAGGCAGCTTTGTCCCATCAGATGTAGGTGTACCTGTAGGTCTTCTTCGTGGACATGGGGTAGGAATGGAGGATTACCTCTCTTTTTTTTTCCCCCTTTAAATCTCCAACCCAGGTGTACACCAAGGATATCTCAGGTTCTTGCCATTATATTATCTGTGTTCTTGAGAATGTTTTATTTTTAAGAATCCTGATCATTCTTTGAAAGGGAATTTTTTTGTTGTTTGTTCTGCAGGGCTAACTTTTTTTTTTATTCTACGGGCAGTCTAGATTTAAATTTTTATGAACTGTTTGAATGGGCCTCTGTTTAAATTTTGAATATGGGAGGGGGGGTCCATCTGTAGATTGTAGCGAAAAAATATATGTGCTACAGATCTCTGTTAGTGTCGAGCCCTGCATTATGTGTCGGTTGACAGAACAGACTTATTGAAGAAGTTCTAATTTTTCATGATGAAATTTGGCATGGTCTTAAATCTACAGACACTTTCCTCTGTAAGGAATTATGTAGGTTTGCTTGAAACTAAACTTTGCCCATTTGGACCATTGATTGAGATATTGTAGAGCTCTTGTTACTAATATATTTACTCATATCGCACAAGTAGCACCCTAAAGCATACATTGTGTGTAAGCCCATAGAAGGCGAATTGATTATGACCCCTTTCATGTACATACACATTTCTAATTATGTCCTGTACAAGTTATACTTTGTGACTAGTATCCGTGATGTTGATAGCTCATTAGGATCCCTTATCATGACACACACTCCCCAGTGATAATATAGTAAGGCTAAATGTCTATGCAAACACTTCATATTGAATTAGACAGAATCCATACATGTACAATGAAACAGGTTCTATTAAAGTTTATTTGAAGTCTCTATTTCCAGACTCTGGTGGAAAAATTTGAGAATTTTACTGGTCCCTTAATCTTTACTACAATAAGCCAGTTCGGGGTTAGCGCATGGTACAAATGACCCCAAATATCCACAGATATTTTAGACATGGAGGGTCCCTTTATGTGCACTTCAGAAAAATAACTCTGGGAGTGATAGAGGTGCCTCATGAATAGCTTTTGTTTCCCCCTTTAAAAAGAATACTTCCACCTGGATATCATGGAATGCACCATTAGTGCATAATTGAATAATGATTACATGACATTCATGAGCACATATCGAATATTAGTGTCAGTGGGTTTTAGAATTTGGTACAGATGACCTTTATCTGCTCATGCTCAGATTGCATCTCCGAAGTGGCTTATTGATATCACTCGAGTGTTCAGGTCAGTTTTAATTTTCAGATGATCTACATGTATGCTATCTTTATTAGACGTAGAATAATAGAAGTCGAAGATTACAAGCTAGGTCTAATTCCTTGATCACTCGTTGTAGGAAGCCCGTCACATATAAAAATCACTTTAATATTTGAGTCTGTTGGAAGGGATTGAGCAGAAATTTGTTGTTATTGAGGTTGGGCTTTTTTTTGGGGGGGGGGGGGTTGGGGTGGTACAAATAAATTGGAATAAGAATCTACTTACTCTGTATGATAAAGATATTATACAAGCATGACATATATTGTTACTTTTTATTTGGAAGAAAATTCACATGACTTTACTCTGGTTTTAGTGACCTTCTGCACCTTATTTATAGGGATATCATTAACTATATATTTACATTTTTTTTTCAATTATGGAAGAGATGCTCCAGATTTATTGTTCTGTTTGGGACAAAATCTTTCGCTGACCATAAAGATGTAGCGCTAATGCAAATTAAATGCCACTGGGTGATAGTGAAAGGTCTGCGATGGGATACTAATGCCATTCTGCCGCTAATTCCCAATAATTGTCACCATTATACGAGTGTGATCGTTACATCTTGACCACAAAGCAGCGATGAGAATCAATAATGAAGAAGCCCGTGAGGGGTAGGTATCGATTCCTGAGTGAGAAGTGCAAGCTCTTCTACCAGAAATCAAATTCCATCTGTTGTATGGGTGGCTTGGAGATTTAAAGGTACATATAAATTTATCTTTGTGTGTGTTATCCCGGTGTGAGAGTGGCAGAGGGACTGATAGATTTGTGAAAAAGTTAGAAAAGTATGTTACAACATGCTTGTAATTAATAATTGGTACTGGGATTGGTGAAAAATAAATATATTAGACTGATTCCAAAAGAAATCTTCATGGCTTTATTGCTGTTCAGAGCTATATGTAGATGATGGGACAATTCTTCTGCCTTAGTTAAATTCTTTTGACTGAATCAAATTCCCATGGGTAATTTATAATTGGTAGTTCAGTAAGGATTAAATACCAAGCGCCAGGTTGAATAATAACAGACTATTTGTAACCTTGCTCATTTCCTGTAATACAACCTAATTATTTCTGTCTGTGTGTGTTTGTCATTATTTGTTATTAGTATTCAGATCCATTTATCTGGATATACATGTACATACATGACCGATCATCATTCTTGTAGATAAGGAATGTCCCCTGCATTATCAGCACACCTACATTTACATGCATTATGTAACATATAAAATAAAGGGAGTTTTGTCATTTTGTCATGTATAGTGGTAACCAAATAATGCTTGGAAAAATATTAACCCATTTCAGCCCTGTTTCATAAAACTTGTTATCAATAACAACTGCCAAAGTTCCATAACAAAGCTGCTCTCAGCTAGTCAGATGCAAGGAATTCAGTAGCTTGTAATGCTTATAACACTTATTGCAACTTGTTACTGATAACGAGTTTTACGAAACAGGGCCCTGGGCCCTGGGCCCGTATTCAATTCAATACTTAAGAATACAATTTGAGTAGATTACTTAGATTTCGGCTGAGATAAAATACTTTAAGTAATTTGCCTTAAAGTCGGCTTACTAAAGAAAAATACCTTATCTGAATACGAGTTAAGCCATTTACTTAGCCGAGTTAAATGCTTAGTAATTTACTTACTTAATGCGAGTTTTGATTTGAATACTGCCCCAGTACCCTATATAATTTTCCTGCTTTCTGTTTGGTTGCAAAAAATATGGACAAGGACTTTCTCCGACTCAGCCCTGGCACTGTTCTATTTATGCATTTTGAATAGAATTAATTTTTGATATTCAGTATAATTGTTGCATTTGTTCCTGTATGTGAGAGTGGTGACAAGGTTTCAGGGAAAGTTGTACATAGTTGAGGTATATATACATGTACATAGCTTGTAATCATAATTATTTGTGCACTATGCACTGGAAAGCATTTCAAACAATGTTATTCAATTTAGTAAAGTATCTCGGCATCTCTGTGCTCGTCTGGAGCTACATAATCATCTTGCTCATTATCCATTTCATTGAAGTAATCCTCTTTAAATGTGTGTCCATGCAGTTGCTAAGTGACGGACAATTAGGAAGGGATGGTGAGATGAGTTGTTTTCTGACAAACAGAGGGATTAACTGTGTTGGAAGTAATAGACCTGGTTACTAATTTTATGCATACTTTTTGAACAAAGGTTTCTCTTGACACTCGAAAGCTTGCCAGAGGCTTGCCCGACATAGCAACAACTAATGTATGCAAAATGGATTCCATCTATAGAGACGCCATTATGCATAGCAGGTGCACCAAATAGTTGGTAACTAAGGATTCTGGAGAGAAACATGCATAAATTGAAAAACATTAGTAAACAGGTCTATTGATAAGGTAGGAGTATAACTATATTATGCAAATTGAATTTAATAAAGTATAGAATTGCCATGCATTGAAGTTTCTGCCTGTTTGTTTAGCTGATTGTATGGCTTTTCAATGATTCAATGGACCTGTTTACAAATTTATTCAAATTTATGGATGTTTCTTTCCTGGGGACCTAGTAACGAGATATTCCATTAACCTGTTATTAATGAATGAACTACAATACTTTGAATCCAGTTTGCAAGCATTATATGTTGCTATGTCTGAAAAGCCTCTGGAAAGCTTTCAGGTTGTCAAGAACAACCTTTGTTTTAAAATTATAAAATTTGAATATATTTGTGAACAGGTCTTTTCAGATGGAAATAAAGACAGAGAGAGAGAGAGAGAGAGGCGTGAGAGAGAGAGTGAGAGAGAGATAATGAAAATGTATACGTGTATGTTCATGTATGTACGTGTATGTTCATGCATGTACGTGTATGTTCATGCATGTACGTGTATGTAATGTAAATGTGGGAATGATGAAAGGGAAGAACATATCAATCCACCGACCCATTTCAATATCGGCTAAATATTCATGTGCTAAAAATATACTGGTATGTAATATATCTCTGCCAATATGTACCTTGTGTTCCTGCACCTGTTACAAAAAGGATGCTTATTTGAAATTTGTGTCATGTTTGCCTTGAGTTATGCACAGCACTACACATTTTATGATGCATACAATTGCTTAAGGTTATACATGTGTACATACAAATAAATTGTCTGATGACAGTCGGAAGATCATTACCTCATGTATTTTTACAGTGAGTTAACGCCCTACTGGCTCTCAACAGACGATATAACATTCCATGCATTTCAGTCACTTCAGACAAGTACCCATAAAGTATAAAACCTGGTAGCTGAACTCCATGTCACACGCAAGAATGAATTTCAGTATCCTTGCTTTTGCATGATATAACAATTAAATTTTTTCGCAAATATTTCCTACTATATTTCTCAACATGGTCAAGAATATCTTTTCTTAAAATGTGTGCTTCCATGCATGCATAATGTGATAGTAATGAAACTGGCTGGTGTATTATTAACACCTATGGGATTTATACAGTATGTTACTATCTTCATTAGAAAGCACCATACAGGCTCTACATTCACAGGCTCGTGCATAATGTTTCAAAGGAAATGAAAATTCACTTGCATGATTGCATTGATGATTATGGATTGTTAGTTTTCCTGGTTGATTGATTTACTACCAGCATACAATTTGGTAATGGGGGAGGGGTGGGGGCAGGGTGAAATTGGCACATTAGAATAGACTGCTTCTGTAATGTATACAAATTTATGCACATATATTCTCTGACCACCTAGTGACGAGCTATTACATGAACATGCTTTTTATAAATGAGCCTCAATGCTTGGAATCCAGTTTGCATACATTATTTGTTGCTATGCCCGGCAAGCTTTCAGGTTGTCAAGAACAACCTCTGTTTGAAAGGTATGCATAAAATTTGCATACATTACCAAAGTGGTCTATTCAGGTACACTGCGCAGGGTCCAGCTATTAGCGTATTGTTTATTTGTGCTCTTTAGGACATCATTTATTGAGTGTTGAGAACAGTAAATGACAATGTGGGAAATGGATCTAGACAGAGAGAGATATATATATATTGCGCAAGCTTGTGTGAGGTACATGTACATGTGTAGTATCAATGGGGGAGATGGGGTGGTAGATTATCAGGGGTAAACACTACGAATGCAATGATTACCATTAAGAATTATACTAAAATACAAGCAGAAGAAATATCTGTTCACATAGACCTTTTCTACAAACTTAATGACTTGTTCATTTTTAGTTGTCATTTTTGCATATCATGCTGCTAAGTCTTTTGGATCTCAATGGGCTTTTGTAAAAGTACATTGTACTCCATGTATATCTATTGAATCCAGTATGGTAATCACCCTTGCCTCAATTGGGTTAGCAGTCATGCAATTCAAAGTGCAGGATCAATCACTCTCCAGTAAGAGTATTATTGGCTTGTTATTCCACTCAGAAAGTTGGCTAATTAAATGCAGCGTAGACCTAAAAAGGACAGGAGATAATTGAACTTTTATTTACTGTAATGAAACGCAGGAATAGGGTATGGCTAGACTATATCTTAGAGTGAGAGATGATATGATGATTGAATTCTAGTTAAGATACTCTTTGAAGTTGAACTACAAATGTATTTATAAGTCAATATACATTCTGAACATGATTTCACATGCATATCTAGGCAATCTAGGCAATATAGGCACATTTCGAAAAATAGTTACTACCAGACCAAAAGTATATTAAGTTTAAAGAAAGAAACAACCAAACAATACAAATCTCAAATGCATACATGTACATGTATATGTGCATGATTAAACAGTTCTACATTATTTCTAGCATCTTGTTTCATTATTATGCTGTGTCTTCACATACCAAAGTGGGGATATTATGTTTATTGAGAAAAAAATGAATGATGTTTTTTCTATTAAAGGTTTTTGAAGACATAGATCAATGAGTGCATATCCGTATGAAAATGAATGTAAAAATTGATTGTAATAAAACATTGTCAACAATTGATGAATTCAAACTATGAATAGTAATGCTCTGTACCTCTCTTTCGAGACCAACATACTTCACTAACATAATCCATGTGGGGATGACAAGATAATGTACATGTATAGCCTCAAGGCCCAGGGGAACGCATCCTGCTTGATAAAGATTTGTGTCCGTCTTATGAAAGGCAAGGCCGCAACCCGCAATTAGATGACATAGTGAAATGCAGATTAATCTTGATGCGTAAGACGACCGGGTGAAGAAATGACCCGAGGCTGTTCTCATTATGCGAGAAGACGAGAGAAGCATGAAAGAAAAGAAATAATAATTCATAACTGCTCTTGAAAAGTACACATCTTCATAAGCCATTGAGCGGCAGACATGTGATTAGTTTTGAAAATAAATAATTGCTGAAGAAAAATTGGTTCTTTTGTCCTAATAATACTTCTACGTTTATTCTGTTTCACTTTCCAGTTGATGTAAGTAAATGGTCATTTCTCAAATGAATAAAGATTATTCCACAAAGAGACAAGGTTCTTGCACTCTTTGGCAGTACTTTAAACAAAGCCGCCAAAAGTGCATTCATGAGGAATAAAGAAGAAGAAAAGGGGGAATGGGGGAAGGAAAGTGAGGCAGAAGGGTAGAGAGGGAGGTAGGAGGGGAGGAGGGGAGGGGGAGAAAGATGGTCATGTACATTCAATCCTATAAAAGGATTACTGATTTTAGTGAAAAGATAAGTAGAAAAAAAGGTAGTTTATGTAGGCTGAGATATCTAGAGTAGATAAGTCCATGTGATGAAACAGTCCAGTACAAAGGAGAAATTCTTGAGTCTACAACTGTCTATATATTCAACATATGTGCTTTCATTTATTCTGCAATGCATTTACACAAGATAAACATGTCTGTTGATAGTACAGGCAGCTTATCATTAAACAAATGCCAGTTTGGGACATGCAAATTCAAAGGTGGTGAAATATTTGGCAGCCTTTAATAGCAGTTGATCAATAAACATACTCCATATTGTGTTTGCATTTTAATATACAATGTACTGAGCTATGCTGATGAAAATAGTGCACTGTTGATGATAATATTACCCTATAGTGATTATAGAATGCATGATAGCTCAATACAGTTAAGTTTTAAATTGAATTCTTTCCTTATCTATTCAGTTTATTTGGGGGAATGTTGGTATTTTATAAAAATATGGAATAATACATGTAATGCTTAGCAAGCTGGGATATACATGTATACCTGTGTCAATCATTCTACGTATCTCTCACCCTTGTTCTCTCTTTTTGTCTTTTGGCAGTGTTTTTGTTAAATACATATATCGTAATATATATAGATGTACCTGTATATTCCATCATCTCTGTCCTGTACAACCACTACAGGATTATATGAATTCCTGATGATTAAACTCCAGCATGAAGTATTTATTGTAGATTGGTGTTTGCCGTTCCGTTTGTTGTTTGATTGATATCTAGAGCATATTGAAGTAGGTCATCCGTTGTATGTAAGTAAATTTCAGGTGTATTTGCACATATTTTAGTTCATAGTGGAAAGTGCTTCAGAAAGTACTTTTGGGAGCTTATAATTCAAATATTAGCCGTATTCCAAGCAGTCTATCCATAATGAAGTGTAAATATGTTGGTCTACTATTCTGTATGAAAATTTAGGAGAGCCCCGGCCTGAGTCTCATTATTTTCATTTTATTTCATGTATTCTCCACAAAGCCAGTATATACATGTACATGATGCGGTTGAGAATGTACTGTTATGTTGCTACTGGTTTTGAATGCAGTTTCAAATCACTTTGTGGAATGCAATCTTTATTCTTTAAAAATCAGGATATTTTTTTTCAGTTGATCCTAGAGAATATATTTTTTTACTTCTATCCTTATCTCTCCTTGATAAATCTGGAAATTTCACTCTGCACAATTGATTAACCTGCCATTTTTCCAAAAACCTTCTTTTTCTGTAAAGATTTTCAGAAAATTAGTACAAAATTTTAACTGTTACTTGGTCGCTTCATCGTCTAATTTTCTGATACAAGAGTTACGCTGATGATTTATTTGCATGAAAGGAACTACAAGTACATTGTACTGGTGACATTTGACATCATTGAATAGTCTATTATTTGTTTGCTATCCTGTTCTCCCCCTACCCCCTGCATGGTATATGTGTTTGAATCACAATGTGGTCTGTATGGGGTTGGTGTCACGGAGTATTGAACAAGCGTGCTGGGAAATATCACGATAATTGTGTGAAATAGTCCCTTAATTTGCTCTCCTTCTCACGGCCGATTGATCACTCTCAATTCATCCATCTCAGCTGAGAGAAGTCAAGTGAAAAATCTCATTCTTTACAACCTTTTCGGATTGATATTTTCCCCTTTCTTGCGTGAAGTTGACTATCATGTTGTGTTCAGATAAAACGGGAGAATTGCTATATACGATTGTCCAACTTTACTGGGTTATCAGTGTTCACATTAGTGATCTTACATGTAGTTGATATAGCCTGAACAGAACATCACATAAGTTTGTTCTAACCAAGCGTTTGGATAGCAGAAACAAGCTAAAAAAAAAATTAAAATTTCTGCTTTTATAGTCATGTTGATTTAGAAGGTACATGTACTTTAATTGTTCATGACAAATAAATGAATTATGGAATTACCCAATATGTGAGTACAGTGAAACCTGTCTATAAAGACCACTCAAAGGAGACAAGAAAAGCAGTCTTTATGAGCAGGTGGTCTTTATGGACAGGTTCCTTTAATACACATTTCAATGAGAAACATTGTTCAAGGGAAACAAAAATTGTGGTCTTTATAGACAGGTGGCCTTTCTATACAGGTGGTTGCTAAAGCAGGTTTGACTGTACATAAAAAGTATTACTGAAATGTCCTTTCGATCATTATTAGTTTGTGATGTTCAGTCACTGAAAATAATTATTCACCTGGACCCATTTTGAGGATTTGTTGTTTGGTATAAGTGAACGCACCCCTAATTAGTCACCATCAAGTTGATAAAGTTCCCACGCTTCCCCTTCTTTTACCCACAATTCCCTGGATTCTAGTTTTGATGCATGACACTCCGTGATTACGAACAAAACATGATTTCAAATACTCCCAGGGTATTGTGTTTTACCCTCTTTGATGAGTTGGAAAGCACAAAGCATACTCCAGCCTTGTGAGTCTGGGAGGACATTTAGATTTATAAAAATTCTCTATGAAATTAATATGTAGTATGCCTCTTTTTCCTTTGTTGATGAGTGCCAACCCAACTCTTTAGTAATAACATACAGCTTTGTGAGGCTGTGAGAACATTTTGATTTGTACAGTTCCTTATACAATAACCTTTATATCTTGTGTTGACAGCCACATGGGCGTTAACTCATATGTTTTAACACAGAGTTAACGCCCTTCTGGCTCTGGTGATATGTGGTGAACCGTTGCCTTATTTTATGAGTAAGAAGTGACAATGCCTTTATTATGCTATACAGATTTGTACAGAATGGTACATCCATGGGAGAATATTTTGATTTACAAAGTTCTTTATGAAATGATTTTACTAGTAGTAAGCCTATTTTGCCTTCTTAGATGGGTAATAACACACAAAGATTCATTTTGCTTCATGGCTTGTAAATGGAATGTGGGATAAAATTTTGACTCCATGAAATAGTTTTTACGTGTAGTAAGCCTATTTTTGGCCTATTTTAATCATTAAGAATTGTCTGAATACAATTAAGCTTTATTATAGGGCATATACTACAGCGTTTGTAAAGAATTATTCAGAGGGCTTGTAAATTGAAAGCCATGGGAACATTTTCACATATCAAGTACATTACTACCAAATAGTTTCTACCTCTATATTATGTGCATGTAATCTGTTAAACCAAAACTTTCCAGCAAAATAAGAAGATGTGAAGTGAATTTCATTACAATTTAGGGCGCTGACTTTTGATACTTCTAATCTATGATAGAAAAAAATTTAGAACCATGTCAATGTCATATGTCAACACAGTGCATCAGTTATAATGAACTTAAATGAATGTTTTATGTTGTGTTTGATGGAATAGAATTTTGTATTTCTCTTATTTGACTGGTCTCCTTATATACTTGAGATCAAGGCAAATCATCTGCATTCTTACAGCCAGAAGGGCATTACCTCATACCCTTTTGTATGGAGTTAACGCCCTTCTGGCTCTCAACAAAAGCAACAATCCAGGGGGGTGTTTCATAAAGCTGTTTGTAAAGTTTCGCATGACTTTACGAATGACTTAAATATGACAAGCCAAATGGGATGCTCAATCATTTTTAATTGCATCAACTAAAGTGGAACGGTGCAGATGTAGATTAACATTCTAATTATAACAAACATTTTTAATGCAAAATATAATTTAATGCAGGTTATTGGAAATACAGTCACACTTTGTTAAAACATCAGGAAAAACTTGGGCATCCTATCTGGCACTTCATATTCCAGTCGTTCATAAAGTATGTGTAACTTTAAGAACAGCTTTATGAAACACCCCCCTGGAGGGCCTGGACAGTGGTGATCCTCCACCTTTGTGGTCATTTTATGAGGTCATCTTTCCTGGGACTTAAATGAGAATGAACTTCCTTCTTCATTATATTTAATGAACTGTTGACATACTTACATGTAACTACTTAGTAGCACTCCCCCAGGATACACAAATCAATAAGTTTACATTGTAGCTACTGTATAGTGGGTTGAAATGGAGGGATCTGGTATTTTTTGTAATTCTTTGAAGTTTGAACCTGTTATTAAAGCTTCCCAACTCCAGATGTTTGGTTCTCATGAAAGGAGATTTACAGGTTTTCCAACCTTTCATAACAGTTCCAGCCATGTTGAGTATTTTGACATATTTTATTTTTTTATTTATTTATTATTTTTACTTTATTTTATTTTAGTTATTTATTTATTTTATTTTTAAAATTATTTTTTATTATTAAATTGGTCTTGGTAAAAACTAGAAAATTGGGTCATTCTTGATAAGTGTTGAACTTGTCGAGATGCAGTTCTGTTAGTAAGATGGAGTCGTTCCCATTAAAAATTCATCCTTGGATCATAACCTGTTTGTATCTACTGGCCTACTTTATGTCAAAAGGAAAAAAAGAACCTCTTTTCAATATATCGTCTTTGAATTTTGTCGTGCTAAGATAAATACATCCCTTCAACGAACAAAACAGTTAAAATTAAGTGTCCTGTATTTGTATCTGTTACGGCATGGACACTATGAAATCTGTAGATAATTTGTTTGATTTGAAGTTCAACATTCCATGCTTGACCAGTCTATGGCCTCATTTTGTCAATCTTTCAGCCTTTGGGTGTATAATCTACCTCAAAATCACTCATCCTCACCACAAAAAGCTCCTCTATGTCATGTGGAATAAACGGTAGAATTGTGAGAAAATGAATGAAAATATACATTATTGGAAAGAATTGTCCAATTATACATAAAAAGCATGAATACTCCGAACTGCACACAGAGTAACCATTGTACTTCCAATACAACTAGCCACCAATTCCGTCATTTAATAGGGTAATTATCCATGAGTAAATTTCATAAACCGGTTGATCGCTTTTTTATATGGAAGGAACAATTGTGCCTCCCGGAAACCAGAGTAGGATAATCTATGGCACCTCCCTGTGTTAATCAGGTGGCAGTGGATGTAATTGAGCTCCTGTAATAAGGCCAAAAATTGATCATCTGTGGTGGAGTCTAACCTGAAATGGAACAATGTCTGGCGTACTCCTGCCAGGCAAACACTTGGAAAGTAATTTTCACAGTGAGAGTCTGTGTGGGTGTGGAATAAAAAGAAAAACTGTGCGAAAACATTCACTAGATCTATTATTAAATCTTTTCCTTGAAGTAGTGTTACCGGTATTTCAAGCAAAAAACAAACAAAAATAAAATGCATATTTTACCTCTGATTCTGGAATTGGTGGGATTGATACTTCCTCCGACATTGTACCATTTAGAACAGTTTTGATAATGTTCAGTTTATTTTTGTGTTCTTGAGGATCAGGGGAGCGTTTCATGAAAGGAAGCTGTCGGATATTTTATCCGACAACTGTTATAAGCTACTGAAATCCTTGCATCTGATTGGCTGAGAGCAAATTTGTCGGATAAAGTATCTGACAAGTCCTTTCATGAAACGCCCTGCAGTTTAGTGCATCTCAAGGATAACCTCCTATAATACTTACAAGGCCACTAGCTGTGCAAGATACTTTAATTCTAGGTCATTTTTAGACGATAAAAATAATGCAACTCTATCACAAATGCATTTATATCCAGGTCATTATTCGGTGCAGCTAAGAGACTGTCATTGTAACTTTGTTTAACCTCCCCTTTTTTCCAAATCGTCATTATCTCGCCAAAGAAGAAAACTGCTTTTCTTATTTTTTATTTTTCATGGTTGTTCACTTTCAACCCTGCCACAAATGCCTTGCTGTTTACCTGAACGTTACTGAATTATTCATGAATGTTAATTGTTTAAAGGAGAATTAACCTCAAACAATAAAGACGATAGTGTTCAAAGGTGTTATTTATTCCTACTTGTTAGACTATATGGCTTCGCGTCAAAATATACGAGATCGATACGAATCAAGATTTTCTGAGCAAAATTTATCATCTGCTAGCAATATGTATCGTCTGCTAGCAATACATGGGGGCTGCCATTTTTTTTATGTGTACAAGAAGATTTTCTTAATCCAAATGCCCAATTGCCTTTTTCAAAATTAAAAACCCATTTGAGATTTAAAATATAGAATAGATATGTCAATTTATTTTTAAACTGAAGATTTCCTTATATATTTCTGTTGAAAATCGATATTCGCTTAATATAAATCTATTTTCTAGATACTGTGACGCAATGGACGGAGCAAATTAATTCAAATTTTATGGATGCTTCTTCCCTGAGCATCTATAGCGGCAAACTATGCATTCACCTGCTTTCGGATAATGGGACTTGAAAAGTCAGAATGCATGCTGCATATATTATGCTCTGCTCTGTTTGGCAAACCCAAGAAAATAGATTTTTGTTAAGCAAAACCAGACAATTTAAAAGTATCATTATAAAGATTTAATTTTTATAAATCATGTAAACACCCACTTTATATTTTTCGTCACATATGGGATTTTAGGTAATGAAGAAAATCAATTTAGGTCTTGGATTCAAAATATCTTCCTGACCGGAACATTTCTCAATGGTTCATGTACAAATCCAAATCAGCAAGAAAATGGCAGCCCCCATGTAAATGAGTAGTAGACGATACCGGGTGTTGGAATATCTTTATTATACCCTTTTCTGATATCTTATTGGAAAATGATTTAGGCCAATAAGTAGGAATATACTACACCTTTCAATATAAGTAAATTTGTACTCAGGGGTTAATTCTCCTTTAAGTATTTTTCTTGTAATATTGATTGAAAGGGGTGGATTCCCTGAATCCATTTTAGCTATTGATTATTCCATTCTGGACCAAACTGATCCACTTTACTGTCTGAACATAGGCGCATGCAGGATTCTGGGGAGGGGGTGGGGGTTGGGAGGGCACGGGTCTCAAAAACTTGTGACAAGAAGAAAAATGGTTCTCACCCTTTTCTGAACAGTTATTATGTTTATTTAAAAAAATGTCTGATAAGCATTAAACAAAAACTGAAAAAGGTGCTCACTTTTATGGGGGGTCATGTACTCTTATACAAATTTGTGTTAATTTCTGAGGCAGTGTAGTTAAGTCATGCCAGGTTGGGGGGGGGGCAAGGGACATGTGCCCTATGTGCCCCATGTGTTCCTGGATCCACCATGAATGAAAATGTCTGTTTTGTCACTCCCTCTTAACCCTGAAAGGGTTACAAGTGACATTACATGATACTACAGTGACATTACATGATTATACAGGAGGTAAAATTTATAGTTGGTTAAATCTAATAATGCCAATCCTTACCAGGGGGGTGTTTTATAAAGCTGTTCGTAAAGTTACGAATGACTTTACGAACGACTGGAACATGTTCTTGGGTGCTACACTAATCAGATTCTCAATCATTTAGCACAAGAACTGATCACCAGTCGTTCGTAAAGTCGTGCGTAACCTACGAACAGCTTTATGAAACATCCCCCAGGATTACTTAAAATCTCATTAAGAATTTTTTATTGAGCCCTTGCTATTCCTTTTATAGACCAATTTTCTTTTGAGTGTAACAAAGTGACTAGACACACTGAAGGCCTGCATATTGTAATTTTGATACAATACAATGCTTACAATTTGTGGTGGTGCCCTTTTAAGTGAAGCTTTAGAATGTTAGCCAGACAACAATTGGATTGAAATGTGAAGGTATTTCTTTTTCTTCTCTGATCCCCAAATGAAGAGCATTAGAGGGAATAAATGAAAGAGATTAAGAAGACTTTAGTAAATAATGTGGGGCTTGGACAGTTTATCAATACAATGTGGGTTTTAGTGTAGTCTGTAATAATTGCTTTGTGCCTCCCGAGTCCCCCCCCCCCCCCCCCCCATAAGAAAATCTGTCGGTATATCTAATTGATTCACTTAGAATCGATTCCTTGTTGTTAAACACGAAACGAGATGCATGATTTTATCAAACATTTTTGTAAATTTTTTATTAAAAGATAGTAAAAGACACATATAACTTTTGATTGATGTGTGTAAACATTTTTCCTTTTACACTAATTAATTTGCATGAACAACATAATATCTACAGTATAGCTCATATACAGCAATATCAGAAATATAATCAGCAATACATACTACTTAATATAATCTTTTGTCTCTATACCTTAATTATTTACCATTTAATCTTTCATGAAAGTAGGTCTATCACCCTAAATCTCTTCTCAAGTTTCTTGCCCTTTTCAGGGTTCAACGACAACACAGGAACTGCTTGCACATGGTGAAAGGTGATGTATTTGTCCATTCGGCTAAATCAGTCGTAAATTTGGCAACAATTGGTGGATTCCGGTGCTTTGTCATTTTAACTTCTTTTGAAGGCACAGATGAGTAGGTTTTGCGAGTCCATCCCATTCTGTTCACCACCTACCTGTCAGTCGGAATTCCTTGATAGATCATTTCTAGTTTGTGTAGGCTTTGTCAACAGATACTTGCAGTTTTTGTGATATTGAAGAGCTTCTATTCAGCTTTTCTTGTTGTTTCAACAGAAAGACTCTGTCTGTGACTCTGGGCGATGGAAGTAAGTAATGAGGTATCAAATTTCTCTTGATTTGGGGAACTTTGTTGTGACCTGAATATCTTTTTATGATGAGGTTTGTTCGACGTTTCAGTCATTTTGCGGCCACAAATGTCAAAGAATGGAGCTGAATTGATCAGTTATGATTCTCTGTCTGACTGGAGACAATGAATAGGATACAATGTAGATTCTCCCAATTAATCAATGTATTAAAAACTAAAAGTGCATGTAGACATTTCTGCAAACTACGTGTTAAAGAATACCTTCAGGATGCCATTGAATTATTAGTGGCATACCGTAGTAGCAGGGAGGGGCCCATTTTTATTCAGGTTTTTTTTTAATAGTACTTTGTAGTGAGACTGTAGCCAACCATCAACAATGTATGTTAGAGCATCATTGTACTTTTTTGAAAAAGAAATCATAAAAATGAATGAAACCATTGTGATTTCATTCTAATTTAATCATCAAATCAGACAATATCCAGAAAATGCATAGTATGCACATTTTTTTCCTTGCATCCTTCAGCATTGAAAGTTTGTGAAGGATTATAGCAAGCTAGTCAAAGTTCATATGCAAGTGTTTCATTGGTTTGTGAAATAATATGTGCATGCAAAATATGGTCACATTTTGTGGTTTGGATCAATGACTTTTGAGTCAGAGTTCTAAAAAATATACCAGATGATGCATGAGTAGAAAGAGCAAAAATATCTTCACACACTGTGTCCAATTTTGTTGCATGACCATTTTGCGTTTGATGCCAGGAATTTTAAAAAGAATAAGCTCTAAAATCGTTAAATTGGCAACACATTGAGTGGTTCAAAATCATTGTTTTTTTGATTGAAATTAGAAGTTTTTCCTTTTTTCGACAAAGTTCCTAACCATGTATATTGTTTTAAAAAACATTACATCTTATTAGAGCCTGTAGCACTAAAAGAAATATATTAGTGTTGCCAATTTGAAGAAGAAAATGTGATAAATTTAGCCCATAATTCCTGTCATGAAAGAGTTAAATGCCTATAGGGCGTCAAGTGTCTTATACATGTACTTGCTCGTGCTACGAGTTAACACACTTTTTGCTCTGAGTAGGCGATATTATTGTTTCACCTATATTTTCACTCAAGGCTTTTATGTACTCATGTGTGACATTGGTGTTTTCTCATTCTTGTGTATTTTTGTGAATGATTCATTATATCAACACAACCACGGAAAGAATAAACTTACCAGCTACTCTTTTGATTTAATTTCATTGTTCAGTATTGTCTCCTGAAGTTACTCATCCACATTTTTTAGTCATGAAAGTAATTGAGTTGTTGATTGATTTAGATTTGAATCTTAGAAGAAAAAAAATGAAAGGTTTCTTTTAATAGGAGGATCAGTGTTTAATAGGGGGAAAATAAAAAATGCTGATTTGCAATAAAAGTGATAAGAATACTTGGTCTCTCCATGTCATTTTAAGAATAACCCTAAAATCATAGATTTCCTTGTAACTTGAAGAGTAATTTAAAAGAAATGCTGTATGATTGTCAGTTTGTCACCACCCATATAACTTTGCCTTCCATCACCTTTTGAACTAATTCTCGTCATTGTATTGTCAAAAGTTTAAATACCGGTAGTGCCTTCAATAAACTATAGAAATACATTCCTTGAATTGCTTTGTTCAAAGGTTCAAATACCAGTAGTGTCTTTTATCTATTCCTTGAAATGTTTTGTTTAATACCAAAATAAGATATGATGCTACATCAACAGTCTTTTGATTTCTTTTGTCATGATTACAAATATGCGGTCAATGAATCACCTCCGTTTCAGACCTTTGTGAGTATTGAACTTCATTCATGCATGGTTTTAGTATAAGAATACTCTGGTATACATGTAGGTGGTAGATTGAAGCTATGTTGTAGTCTTTTTGTCCTTCTATCCATGTCTTTGGTGATTTTTGCCCAAGGAGGCTCCACCCGCAATCCAAGATGTCTCCATCAGAAAGAAATTATATAATCAAGCAACACTGTTTGTGCAGGGATATTTGTCAATCAAGAGAAAACAGTTCAGCCATCTAAAACTTTGAAAACTTTTTGTTTTCACGGACTTGTCCCCTTGTCTGGCAGAGGAAATTAGAAGAAACTGAAATGATTATGCACCAAGTAATCACAAAAGTGATGAGAAATGTAATCAAAGGTGGGAATTGTTAAGTTTTTTATGCCATTCCTATTCAAAACGGTTTTCTTTTCTGTTGTTTGTCCTGCTATCTTCAGTGAAATGTGGTATTGTTCACTATCTTTTGTGTCCAGCGAACAATGATGTCCATTATACCAGACAGACTAGGCAAAGCATTAGATCTCTTAACTGGGTGTTATCCCCGTAACTGTTTGACAAAATGATTGGAAAACCCATCCACAATGGTGTCATGTTTGCGGGGAATGGTATTGATTAAAAATAGGTTGAGAAGAGAGAAAGCGAATCTTCAGAGTTGTTTGAGAATTGTTCCATGTATATATACTTTCATTGTGACTTCACTGTGCTTTGGTCACTTTTGGACAAAGGCATTGGTTCATGAATACAAAGAGGTTGTTTGCTCCTCTCCCAAATTGGCCATTTAGGAATGATAAGCAGGTAGAAAGAGATGGTTCAAATTGAAAGTTTGGCTTTGAATGACGTTGATCTTCAACTACATCTGACAAGTGCGGTCGGGTTGCCATGTATGTTGTTTGAAAAACATTGCGTTACTAGTGGAGAAGTATGTGTCAATCTTCCTTTCATTTTATCAATCTGTTTTGTGTACTAACAAAAACAATTTGGACAGAAATAGCTGTATTTTTTGTGTCATTAGTAGGCATAAAACAGCTGAAGAACATATGGTGTACAAATGGCATGCATTTCTTCTCAGAAATGATAAGAAAAAGAGAGGGGGATGGGATGGGCAGAGAAAAGCAGGGTAATGAGAGAGAAAATAAAAACTTGGCTCATTTGGACAATCAGGAAATGAGAATACAAAAACCAGATTGTGAAGAGGTGTCACAAATTATCCCAATTATCATTTTATCTCTCATGCATCTGTTGTTTCAGACTTTACAAATTACAAAAGTATTTACATATGTGTGTATTGGCAAACTTGGCGTATAAATAGGCGTCAGTTCATTTAAATCATTAACTCTGGATCAAAACATCTTTGCATAAGTAAATTCCTCTCTTGAATCCAGATGTTCTTATTTCTGTAAAGATAAGATTTAAATACCTTCCACCAAATCACAGATACTGTAATGCACACAGAACGAAGAAATTATTGTGAAACAGAATTAACAAAGTGACAAAATAGTACATACTATGAGTAAATCTCTTATCTTCATGGATTTATGAAAGACCTAAAAATAGCAGGCGCAGAAAAAATAAAACCAAAGGATATACCCACATTCCATCTTTACCTAATATTGATCAATGATGGTCTCTTTTTTTAAAGACCATGAACCTATTACCTAGGGATCAAAAGGCTCTTTAAAAATACATGCCCTGATTTCATTCTTATTGGAAGGTGTACACCTGCACAGGTGGAATAGTGTCAAGAAGTTCAGCAATGGATTTACAGACATATGAGATGGGAAGAAAAAGTGTTTGCCATTTTGCAGGGGGCTTAGCTGACCTAGCTGTTCCAGCAACTTTTGCTACAGACCTTATTTTTGTCCAAATTTTATGGTTAGGATTACAATTTGGTTTATAGGTTTAGGTTTAGGGTTAGGAAGGGTATAAGTGTTTGGTTCAAGATTGCAGTTAGGAATTCACTTGTTGTTGGAAACTCACAGCAGAGCAGATGTTGCTGGACCATGTGAGCATTGCAAAGATATATGTATATGACGGAACAGACTTGGTTACATGTATGTATGGAATTGTGTAACTATAGATTTTTATAGCACTCTTACTTTGAAATTCCTTTTGATGATAATTTGTTTTTAAAGTATAACCATGAGGATACGAGGCATTCCTTGTCTTTGAGTAATTTTGTCTAACTTATGTCACCATTTGGAAGTAGATCAAATAAATTTGATGAAATAATTTATTCAGTTTATAGCTCTTTTATTTGTTAAGCAGTCCGACAATGGAAATTAAATGATTTTAGTTGGTCAGGCCTTCAAACTTCCTGTGGCATTCTTACCAGGGAGGATACAAAGGAGAAAAGTGAAAGTGGAAATACCTGTGGTCAGCGAGAACTGACCCTCAAATGGCCAATCCCCTCCCAATCCATTGTCCAGCCCAGAGAACACATGAAAAAGCACGGACTTAGGGGGTGGTCAATTCATTAATAATGTACAAAACTGTTTAGTTATAGATCTGCACAATAGGTTAGTGCACCTAGGAGTGCGCAAATAAAAAGGATGTGGAATTCCTTTCATTTACTCATGTCTGAGTGAAAATCATTGGGTCGATACTAGTTCAAGCATTTCAAGGAGATGTTTGTATGGGGGGGGGGGGTAATCTCCTTACAATGAATGAGTAGGTTGCAGTGTGTAATTAAATCCATTAAGTATGTTCACCTTCTCTTGACTATTGTATACTATAATCAAATTGTAATTTATGTTCAAAATCCCCTTTAAAGTTATTCAATTTAATTTCCTCTGTAATAGCACAGATAGATTGGCACTTATAGATTTTATCATGAACATTTGAGGTCACTAGTACATATTTTGATGTGGGGGGTATTACTCCAAAGATATTAACAAGCTGAAACTTATTTGTCAGCCTTGCCTTTATAAATAATCAGTAGCAACTAGTCTTAACCTGTATTATACATTAATCTCTATAAAACTAAATTGACTTGTTCTAGAGCTATAAATAGCCCAATGATTGACCAGACCAAATTAGAAGTCTTAAATTTGTTTGTGAGCTGAATTTATTTCCCCATTCAATCCTGTTAGCAATGAATCAATGGGGGGAAGGAATAAGGCGCCAAGACCCCTCCTACTCAAATCAATAGCAATCTGTGTACTTATGACAGTATCTTTCTCTCTCTCTCTCTCTTTCTCTCTTTCTCTATTTCTCTCTCCCTCTCTCTCTCTCTCACAAACAAGGTAATAGCAATAACATAGTGGTTAGATTCCAAATATCCAGGAAGGATGGAAGGGACAGGGGTGCATGCATCCAGGATTCTGTGGCAAAAAAGTGAGGGGGGGGCAACAATTTCCACCAAAAATTATGACAAACAAAAATGAAATATTAGATATATTTTTCACTTGGCTGTTGCATCAAAATATTTAAAGGGGACCACAAAAACAAATTAGGGGCTTATTTTCTCATGAGTACTCAAGGTATGCCACATATTGTGTTTTTAAAAAAAGGGGGAAGGGGGGCATGGGCTACCTGTGCCTTCTCTAAATCTGCCGATGGGAAGGGGGATGCATCTTCCCAATGAAGTTGTCAACAAGTTTGGCATTCTGGAAGTCCCAAAAAAACTTGGAGAAATTGTTATGGTCGGGACAAGGAATGCATGACAGTCATCACCCTGGTATGATGAAATGAAACAAAACAGTCCCCCTAATCAATAAAGCTTGTCCACTAAACTTCAACCACCAAATGCTTTGTGTATATTGTCTGACCACATATTTCATTGTTTTAACATTATTTTCTATGACTCACTCAATGTGGTGTGGATGGTCCACAGATTTTTAAAAACAAACGGCTGCTTTACTATACCTAACGGAAAAAGTAATTATACCTGATGGAAAAAAATAATTGTCATGTTTTATGTTGTGGAAATTACCTAATGAAAATTTGTTTGTGGGTAGGAAAAGAATTAATAGTAAATTTCTTATTATCCTTGAAGCAATAGTATGTCTTTCCATTATGCAACTTAATGGAAATCGGCCATCTTGAAACAAATTATATTGATAAATCATTAATTGATTATAGTCTTGAACAAGGGAAGATGGAGGTACATGGGAAATCTGCCAGCACAATGATCTAACTGTATATAAGCAAATTATGTGTTGTAGTTAAATTAATTAGATTAATTATTTAGATTGATGATGGGAGCTTGAATAGGACATGGTCATTATGATATCTTTACATTGAATCCTGGGAATTTGATTCATCTTAGTATGATTATCTGGCTACTGATATTCTACATAATTTTGTCCAATAAGTAATCGAGTAATATAGTTATCTGAATCAATAATATCAAGATTTGAAATCAAAGTACTGGTAGTAGAACATATTTTTTCCCCATTTCCCTGAAGATTATGATTGTGTCTGCTTTGTGGTCAGTACCAAATATCATTACCAATGAATTTATCAAATCAGGCATCTGGCTTTTGAAACTGTGTCATTTGCCGCACTTTGCATGGCTACCTCCTAGCACTGTTTGTTCTGATGTTACCGCTAAATAGATGCTCAAAGGCACCATCATCCAAGATAACAATAAGCAGACCCCAATCATTGTCCAGTTGTATTGATTAGGGTGTTGGTCAAATGTTCAGTGGTCTGTAGTTTTGTTAATGATAAACATGTCCTATTATGGCATTTGTATACACAAATAACCTGTGTTTCTTTGTTATAAATACAACTCTTGTGTCCTATACTTTTGTCTTGGTGTGTGTGTGTGTGTGTGTGTGTGTAATTGGGTTTTTACAGACGTGTTTCAATCAGATATGATTATTTACATCTGGGGACCGACCTTTAACAACACCATCCGAAAGATGTGACTCAGTCTCAAACCTGGGTCCACTGAATCAGTTTATAACTTCCACTGTTAGCTAGATTACAGGCACACGCACGCCACAACCCCTGTTGTAAACAGTGTAAACAGTGTATTAGTCTTTCATCAAGACTGGCAAAGGTATTTGTGAGTGGAGATAAAGGAGGAAATACATGTACATGTAATGTAATGTAATGAGAATGGTATAAATTTGTTTTTTTTAACCTATATCTATAATTTGGCAATTGATAATTTATTTCTAACTGCAAATTCAGAAAAATCTTTTTCTGAAGAGTTTGACTTGGTCATATTTTAGCAAAATTATAATCAGGCTTGAGCAAGGATAGTCCTGGAGAGGCAGGGACATGTTCTGCTTGTTTACCTATTGTATAAGTGAGACTAATAAGAAATGGATGGAGATTAACTATTTATTGACAGATGTATGTGTTGACTGATTTAGGCAGAAGTACACAGTTAGTTAATGAACACAATGATATCGGCATGGTGATGTAGGGCTCCTGGCTTACAGTTCAATGTACTTTTAAAAGTGAATTGCTCTTAGCGCAGATGAAAACAAATGGTCACCTGTCACCTGCAAATGATATTGACATTGATTGATCATTAGCTATTGATCGTTGTATGAAGAGGATATAAATATATTATATTTGATTAATACCCATCTGTAGAGATATCCTCGTGTTGAAGGTTTTGAGAGTGATCTTGGTCAATTTAAAATGCCATCATGAGTGAAATACAACTGGATATATTCATTCATTTTACCTGCTTCAAAATGTCAGAAAAATAATCCATTAATAGACCCGTTTACATAGTTATTCAAATTTATGGACGTTTCTTTCCTGGGGACCTAGCAACGAGATATTCCATTAACCTGTTATTAATGAATGAACTAAAATACTTAGAATCAAGTTTGCACACATTACTTGCTGCTATGTCTGACAAGCCCCTGACAAGCTTTCAGGTTGTCAAGAACAACCTTTGTTTTAAAAGTATGCATAAAATTTGAATATATTTGTGAACAGGTCTATTGGACATCCAGCTCTTCTTTCAAAGTGTTATTGTATCTTCACATTTGATTCATTGTATAATTAATTAATTTGATTCATGTTCCAAAAGTGTAAGCAGAACCAAGTATCCTATATCTCTCAGCAGTTTTAACTAGAAAGGCCGTCAAAGGCAGCAGACCCACGCCTTAGCGGCGCTACAGAGTAGTTGCAATACTATACTAACTATGGGGTCAAAACTACAAGGCGTCAACCGATCATCACCAAAATCTAATCGATTCTTTCCTTTCACTATCCGAACATTCCCTGAAAATTTGGTGCACATCTGTTCACCCGTTCTCTAGTTATCTTGTACACAAACAAACAAACAAACAAGCAAACATAGCCCTTTACATAACCCTGCCGATAAAATCGGCATGGGTAATAATGCAAACTATTAAACACTAAAATGAATGCAATTTTTATGTGTTAAATTCTTTTGTTTGGGTTTAGTTTAGCTGTTTTCATCTAAGATAAAAATAAACTGTCAGAGATTGAAAGGCTAGATGGTGGATGATATCTGTTTTGAAGTAGTAAGAATGGAATGTATTTGTTGTATTGATCGTATTGTGGATCATTTAAGCCTTTCATCCCATTAATCAATATACACCAGCAGACACTTCTACCAGTAACTGTAAACAACTTATTTTTATGTTCTTGGTTCTTTTTGTTCCTTCATTGCACTGGGAAAGGGGGGTGGGCGTTAACTTAGTCATCATTCAACATCCCAGTTGCCTAACTTTGTTGTAGGCATGTATGTAGGTTTGTCATTTATTGTTGCTGCATATTGAGATTTTTTACTTTATGTGTAAGATAATTTGTATGTACATGTACATCGATGCTGCCTGGATTTTTTAAAGATGTTTTTGAGAGATCTTCAGCAATGTTTCATCGACTTTTAATTGCCAAATCAATATGAATAGCAATTAACTATACAGGCATGGAAAAACTTATTAGAACAAGAATGGTTACTGATAGTGTAAAGAAGGAAATAAAATATCATAAAAGCCAGGTTTGTCATTTATTGTTGCTGCATATTGAGATTTTTACTTTATGTGTAAGATAATTTGTATGTACATGTACATCGATGCTGCCTGGATTTTTTAAAGATGTTTTTGAGAGATCTTCAGCAATGTTTCATCGACTTTTAATTGCCAAATCAATATGAATAGCAATTAACTATACAGGCATGGAAAAACTTATTACATGTAGAACAAGAATGGTTACTGATAGTGTAAAGAAGGAAATAAAATATCATAAAAGCCAGGTATAATTGCTGGAATTTGATATTCATTCAATGAAATACAAAGACAAACCATTTTTATAATTTTTGCATATTATAGTACCCTTATTACAGAAGCTTGGTCTCATATAAGTTTTTCCAGGGCTGTATATTAGAAGTATAAGGTGTAAAGAATCAAGTTCTATGTATCAGAGGAAAAAAACAGGATCACCAGTACAGCCATGGAAAAAATTATTAGACCAAGAATAGATACTGAAAGTGTTATATTTGTGATAAGAAGGAAATAAAATCATAAAAGCGAGGTACAATTGCTGGAATTTGTTATTCATTCAATGAAAGACGAAGACAAATCATTTTCATTAGTTTGAATGAATATTATAGTACCTTTATTACAGAAGCTTGGTCTAATAATTTTTTCCATGTATACAGTCATGTATGACTAGAGGAAATATTAATTTTAGGCATTTGGGGAGTAAAGAGGAAATGATTGTAATAGTAAGTTTACAAACATACAAAAAATAACATAATTTCAGATACAAACAGAAAAAAAAAAGAAGGGACAAAACAGAATGAGACAAACAAAGCAAGCAAGAGAGGGTGTGAAGAGGGAGAGCGGCAAAGGACGGAAGAGAGAGAGAGAGAGAGAGGGTTGCAGACCAGATTGTGACCCTATGGGTTGTTTTCCACTTGATTTATGGCTAAGTAGGTGTAAAATTCAAAATTGGGCATAATCATTTCATTTAATCCCATCACAAACTCTGGGCTCAATTACCCTCAAGAACAGAGAAATATGATCTGGATAATCCAACATCACAATAGAATCGTTCTCACAATAGTTCATATAAAAATGATTTCCTTTAATACTTATTTTCTTGTTTTGCCAGCATACCAGACGGTCTAGAAGGAGGAAATAATGTTTTTGTTGAAGACTTTGGGGTTTAATTCCATGATTGACACTATGAATGCTTAATGAAATCAGGGGGGGGGGGGAATAAATGGATGGCACAGCAGAACTACTTCTTATAAAACTACAGACATTTTCATCACAAAAGGAACATGATGAATGATAACTTGACCCATACAGACTGTGTTGTGTAGTACGGCTTGGGAAGTATCACTGTGTAAGGAAATAGGAGGCCCCTTTCAAACCAAGGAGTTATTTCACAACTCCTTGGTAATACCGAAGTCATTTTGTAATCCAAAACTCTCCCCTCATTGAATTTAAATGTTCTAAAGAGACATTTTGACTTCTTTATGACTGATTGAAAGTCGAATCAATTAGGAGCCTTGAGGGCAATATCCTAAACTTCTCTCAAACTTACAGTATACACTACCGATCAGTCACTTCTCACTGAGCAAACTCTTGGACTGCTCCCCAAAATAAAATTTCTTTGGTGTATGGATTAGAATAAACAATGATTAGCCCATTAGGGGCATACTTTCACTGCTAGAAAGCTGGATTTCAGTTACCCTAGGGGATTAGTTAAGGGGTCCTTATAGGCTTAGCAGAGTGTCTGTTACAGATTTTGTTGTAATCATAACGTGCTACAACTTGTACCTTGGGGGAATACTGGCATTTTATTGTCTGCTTTGTGGTGCATTTATCATCCACAGTATTTTAAACCAGTTTGGTTTATTGTGTTTTGAAGTTAATAGGAACCCTTTGTATAGCTACAAGATTTTCCCTCCAGTATAAAATCGAACCATTAGTGTCATGACAAATGGTGTTTGAAATTAGGCTCTTTAAAATAGTTGTTTCTTTCAGTTATTTAATTTCATTCATTATTTGAAAGATTTTCTGCAAATGTCTTATTCATATTGAGGTTCCATGGATGAAATTCAGCCAAAATGATTTAGAGGGTAGGCCTAAATGTTGAGAAATGTAAAATATTCATTCAAGTTTTATTGCATAATATGCCTCAAAGATGAAATATTTCTTGGTGACTGGATTCTTTGGATAATACATTTTAAGACGTCATGATTTATAGCTCTGTGACAAGGGTGGTAGAAGTAAAAGATTTGAACTCTGACATCATTTTATTGACTTTTACCCAAACCTCCCAAGTTTTGACAGCAAGTCGGAACAAGTGCGGACAGACGGACTCTTGCACTGTGACTCTTGTACTGTGTCAACTCTGCCTGAACTCAAAGAAGAAAAATGTTTAAGAAGTACTGCAAACCTAAAGCGATTACTCAGAGATATATGGTCTAGATGAAGTGGACTTTTCAGATGCGGTTGTAAAGAATGAGACGAGGTTGATTCATCTGCATAGACAGTGTGTAGCCATAGGTGATCACAGCCTAATGAATGGCGTAAGGTCAGATTGTTTAAAGGGCAATCTGGAGTGGTCATTTGCCGAGAAAGCTAGCTCAGATAATTTGCATCTTCTATTTTAGATGAAGATGTGAGAGAGAAGTGCCCATGTTAGTATATCAATCTTGAGTGGAATGATCAGGCTGTATTCAGGTCATGGCACTCCAAAAGTAGAATAATTGAGACATAGGCCATATCGTAAAATCTTTTATTTTTGACACCTCTTTGACAATAATTACAAGTGAAGTGTTCCCTCTGTCCCTGTTGATAACAGTCTTTAGACAAGAGCATAATGTGCAGTGCTGATCACGGTGTGTGCATGTATATTCACAGCTAAAGTACCTGAAAGAACCTGGGCTTTTCCAAACTTTGAAAAGTGCTTTATCATAACTCTTAACCCTAGACTTGACCTTGGACTTGACATTGCATGATCGTCCAAGAGAAAGTAAGAATGGCATAAGCCCCACTAGACACCTGGATAAAAGATCATTCTGATGAAATATGGGATCCTTTAGAGATTGCCACCAATAATTCAGATTTATGAGCAGTAATGGTCTACTTTTTCCATGGATCAACATTAGTTCATGTTCTTAAATCCATTGGATTTATTATTTAGAGATGATTTTTGCAGTTAGGGATCATAGTTTTATCCTAGGGCTGGAAGCGTAGAGATTTGCTTTGTACTTTGTTTCTTTTGTTCTGTCAGCAGTATTGACCTTTAACCTTAGACTTTGCTGTCCAGCAAGGTCAAATATAGTTGGCGATTGATATAATGGAAATTTGGAAATAAAGTTCAGTTGGAAGGGAAAAAATTATAACTTTGGAGTATCAATTTTGCTAACTACTTTAAATGATTCAGTTTGATATTTAGAAGGTCTTTGTGGATAGAAAGAATTAAAATAGTAGAAGCTGAAAAAAGATGAAGTGAGCGAGGTGATGTCGAGAAAGAGATAAGATGTAAAAGAGAGATATCTGTGTACTCTTCAAATATATAGGTCAGCTCAAACACTGAGGTGAAACAAGCAGCCAAAATTGGAAGTAGCAGTGGCAGATATTAAACAAGTTTGTAAATAATAAGAAAGCGGGTCTCCTTTATTTTCTGTCTAGAAAGGCAAAACCTACATGTAACATGTCTCTTCTAATGTAACTTGCTTTCCAGTTGTGAGCGGGGTATGCTCAAATCATACTGACATAATTTATGTGCCCTTTTGTAAGTCATTCCATGCAGTACCATCTTGACATAATATATCAGCTTATGTTATTACTCTTAGAGAAGCAAGAAGATAGTACTGTGTATGCAGGAGAGGTTAGAAAAACAGACAATATACAGAAACATTCAACGCAAGTCAAAAGAAATGAAATTTTTTCACAGATCTGTCAAAATGATATTACCCATAGCCTTGAGATAAGCTCCTTCTTGATAATAACAAAGTAATTTTCATAATGAGAATGGTAAATTTTGAAATGTAAATGATTTTGTTGAGATTTTTTAGCCTTGCTTGTCAGATATTGATGTTGAACCCGATTGTCATTCAAGGATTTCACCTGTTTTTCGCGAAGTGACAATTACTGCCCTTGGGGATGTTCTTTTACTGTCCTTTTTCACAATAAAATATTGATGTCCAACGTTAGTGCACTATTTCTGCAATAAAACTGGTAATCTTACTCCTTTGGGGGGGGGGGGGGGGCATCCATTCTGTTCTAATTATAACTGTGAAAGGCTATTGATAAATGAGACTTATTACTTTTATATTAAATATTATAGGAATTTATGTAATCACACTTTAGTCTTCTAATGTTTTCCTTAGTTTACAATTGTAATTGTTTCTTCTTAATTCTTGGTGAGTAGTAACAATGAAATAATAATGCAGTGAAACCTGTCTATAAAGACCACTCAAGAGAGACAAGAAAAGCAGTCTTTATGAGCAGGTGGTCTTTATGGATAGGTTCCTTTAATACACATTTCAATGAGAACCATTGTTCAAGGGAAACAAAAATTGTGGTCTTTTATAGACAGGCGGTCACTAAAGCAGGTTTGACTGTACATGAAGTAATGTTCTGTATGAATGGTAGTCTGTAGTAAAGAGCTTTAATACTTACTGTGCCATGGGGTTTAGCTCTCTTCAAAATTTTGCCAAAATGTGATCAATGCTTACTTTTCAAATGTCTGCACTTCGTTATTAAACCATCTATTATTTCACAAAATATTGTGTACAAAACTTGTAGGAAATTTATTACCATTTCTTATGATACCAAATATTATTACTTTACACAACTTAATGCATAAGAATTATTGAAAATTACATTTGAGGGGGGGGGGGGGTTGTCCATTATTTTTTGGTTTCTCATTTGCCAACTATTGTTTAATGTTGAGATAAGGTATATCTTTGTATAAATCTGAAATTTTCTATGGTAGCATATAATTATAATCATATATTTAGAATGCTTGATTTGTGCTCAATATTTTGATATACATTGACCACTACATGTATATACCATTCCTGCGGCAATTCTTTGGTGAATGAAAATGACAAGTCTATCTGTCACGTATACGTGACATCGGCACTGGAAGAGTTAATAAATTTCTACTAAACATTTTGTTACAACACAAGTACATACATTCACTCATGTTTGAAATTGGAATCAATCTCATTTCTCTACCACGAGTGTTCAAGCAAATATTTACTCGATGTTCATTTAAACTAACATTTGTAGTTCTGCTGCCATGTGATAAATAATGTATTGGAGATCAGTCATGCTAAACCAAATGATAGGCTCCTTTTGAAGATCTAAATCAGATAAGCACACTTTAGATTCTGAATTGTAAAAGTAAACAGGAATTATTTGTGTAGAAGATTGTACAACATAATATGAAATAATTAAACCATTGTCTGCCCACTGTGCACACTAATAACAGTCAATAGTGGCCTAATGGGTGAATAATACAATAATTAAACAGCTTTATTAATTTGTTGAACAGCAAGAGATGATAAATCTGAGTTACTGAATTATTTAACATTTGAATATTAACAAAATAGTATTTCTAAGCAAAGCATACTTGATTCTAAAATAACTGCATGGCATTACTGGTGTTAGTATTCTGCTTTAAATTTTGCCAGCAAGTTTGATGTCTTTTTGGAAGCTCATCAGACTACTATGATTTTGTCATGAATATGTCAAAAATTCATCAGTAAAATTTACTGATTGAGGGGAGTTCACACATGGGAGCAGGGCTTAGCTTAGGGGTAAGAGCAGAGAGATTTGGATCAAGGGGTAGCCTCATGGGGGCTATTAGAGATGATATGTTACCAAATGGGAGAGGGGATTTCAGGGGTCTGAGGTAAATATTTTGAGGGGGCAAAGGTGTGAAATGGTAAGAACCTGGTCTGTCTGTCTGTCTGTCAGTCAACACTGAGGGGGTTTCGCCTAGTCTCTCCTTCACAGACGCTCTAATGAAATAGAAATTGAAATATTGAGCTTCTCCTCTTTGTACAAAAAGGACTGTTATATAAAATCTCTTTTAACCAATAAGGTGGTCACAAAGTTGTTCAGTTACAAAATTGTTGAATACCTCATCTAGCCTAGGGCAAAATTCCAAAACTTTATCTAACAGTAATATGTTAGGTGATGTGCTTTGTTATTGTCTGTCGTGATATTTTTCTAGAATTTTGTTTAAACAAGCTATTTACTGCTGAGAAATATATTTGCCTGTTGGAAAATACAACATAGTATTAGTAAATATGTGAAAATTTGTTTTGTTCTATTCATCTGTATATGTGCACAATAATTATTGTGCAAATTTAGGCCTATAAGTCTCAAAACATATTGGAAATTGCTAGACCGGTACTCTAGATGTCTTGATAAATTTCTGTTCGGAGATAAACAAAAGGTCGGTGAATACTGGTGTTTCTTTTCATACATATAGGCCTAGGCCAACCCCACTATGGTTGTGGATTCGATTCCGTATTTCTTTCCCACTGGAAGCATTTTAGGTGAGAAAACTTGAGGAGAAACCTTGGTGTCATTCACATCTGCTCCTGCATGGAGGAGGTGACATGGATTTAGGGGGATTTTCTGATTTTGGAAATAATATCAAAAGCATGTTGAATGTTGTTTCAAAAGTCAGGGAAGAAATTCAGGCTAGTTTAATGGCAGATTCAGCTTGCAATTAGTAAAGCCTCTCATTGTTTACTTGTAAGCGAAACTCAATCAAAAATCAAGTTCGCAGAGCATCTGTACACCATCATAGGGGAAATTATGAACACATGAGTATTCCTTGAGGGAGAGAGGGATAGAAAAGGAGAGAGAGAAAGAGAGAGAGAGAAAGAAAGACAAAAGGGGCGAGAGAGAGGTGGAGAGAGAGAGAGGGGTGAAGTGATAATTGATCACTGACGTATTCCCACCCCCCCCCCCCCCTCGTGTAAGTTCTCCACCTTGGTAGGTGGAAAAGTTACGCGGGGAAGTTCTTTGGCTTTACAAAGGTAATTTTTCCCTTGTCCTTTTCAGACTAAACCTTTCCCTGCGTAACTCTGAACTTACGTGGGGAACTTCCCGGGTAAGTGCTTGGTTTGAAAGGGGTATAAGATAGAGACTAATATGAAAGAGTTCCTCACATCAAGTTCGAAACTTTAGATGACAAGCAATATGAAAACACACCTCATCCCCCCACTTAGAGCGTGTGTCACAACAAGTTTAGATGGGAGAGAAATTTATTATGTCAGGTGAAGATTGGTATACCCCTAAGGATCAGAGGATCATGATAGATATTACATTATTTGTGAGGAAACATTTTCATAATAGTCCCCCACATAGATGTTAACGTCTGGTGTTGCACTCTTGATGGTTTCTTTCACTCTGTTTTGATCCCTGTTGAGATTATTTTAACTGTTTTGAAACATTGCACTTATTAACCAATAGAAGATGTTGTCAGTATTTTGTTTCATGTTATAAAAGTTTGATGAGAGGGATTAAAGTTGATTTATTGCTCGATTTTTTTTTTCAGACTTTGAATAACATGCAATGTGCGGTGTCACATTAATCATGTTCCTGTTTTATTTTTCTGTTGTTATTTTTCGGGGGAGGGGTTGGGGGCAATTGGTTAATATCTGTTTTCTGTTGGGAGAGGGCACATAAATATGCTGTTGTACAAGTAAAACATGGTTTGAATATCTAATAAACTACTGCAAGTTTTATTTGACCAGTAAAAAGGGGCTTGCAATTTGTATTGGAGCAGGTAAGAAGGGCAAATATGGAGGATAAAATATCTGTTGCAAAAAAATTAGCTTCTCTGTGCTGTGAAAATTATTTTGACAGGAGCACAGTATTTCAATGCCAGATCTATAAATTGCTTAGCTGCAGGGGATCAGTACCATTGTGGTGAAGCGAGTGTTGTAATAACTGAAACTAGTTGCGTTAATAAAGTCAATCTCGATTCATAATATGCCTTCATTTTGTACTGTGACAGGACCGCGTGATGGCATGCTACAATGCATGAGACATTACATACAAAACTTTCAGCTGTCAGTTACATGTAGTGTTGTATGAAACCATATTTCTTAATGAGAATTCAGATAGCCATGTAATTGATGAGTTTTTAGTACTTCTAGTCCTCTTAGGAACTCTTAAAATGTCTACTTATAATTATTAGACATCTGAATGAATGATTATGATATCTAGTTACAAGTGATTTTCAACATGTCAAAATTTTGGACAAACACCCCGGGGGGTGGGGGTCACTCAGTATATAGTGTGCGGTGGGTATGTGCCGCCCAGAAGACCCCCATTTTTACACTCAAACTTCCGTTCCAAAGCATACCATTTTTTTCTTGTTGAGAAAAAGAAGAGAGAAAACCGTTCCTAAGCACTGCATTTTTTCATTCTGTCGTTCTGGCCGTTCTGGCCGGCCCACCCCGCCCCGGCCCCGGCCCGTTCGCTTCGAAGACTTGCCATGACACACAGCATATTGTGTGTGCATGTTGGAACCAGGGCAGCATTTCATCAAACAGTCATAGGTGACCGTTCGTCGACATCCCATTGAAACACGTGTATTAAAATTAACATGCGTTTCAATAGGATGTCGGCGAACTTGTGCTTGTGACGGTTTGGTGAAAGGATACCCAGTTCCGTAGCATACATTTATTTTGTAATCCAGTTCCAAACCAAAGAGTCCCGTTTTAAAATATGTTAGTAGTTCCGAAGACATCCCTTTTCATGATACGCTCATTCTAAAGCCCCCGTTTTTTGTCTTGCGGGTGGCACATACCCACCACTTTTTGGGTTGAGTCCCCCCCCACCCCCCCCACCCGGGACAAACATCAACAATGCAGGAGACTCTTTGATTAGTCAAGGATTCTCCTAATTGGCAAGAGGTTATTTACAGAATAGGCAGGTGTGAAATAGAGTAGGCAGACAACTGGTTGTTGCTTTTGTTTATTGGTACACACATGTGATAAATTTGTTTTTGAAGAAACCCTGAAAGTGAGAATTTGCTTTGTCCCTTCACCGACAAAGCGCTATTTTTCAGGATTTGTTTTCAGCGATCTATTTTCCGGTTTTCCTCCTGTTCCAGATTGTAACAAAGGAGATTTCTTGATGAATGTTTCTTTTCTCCTGGGCTTCCCGGTGTGGGGATCTCCTGTCCTTGTAGTGACCTCACTGATGGAGGGTGCTGTCTAGAGCCCCAGGCTTGGTCCTGTAATGTACCCCCTGTATCAGGTGAAGCACCTGTAACACCAGATAGACCTGAAACAACCTAAACAAGAGCTGTTCACATTAAAACATATCACGAAGGGATGATTCACATCTAAAATGTAGCTGGTTATTCTGCAATTGAACCCTTATTACAAGGGCATGGGCTAACCAAAATATGATAACAAAATTGTTTTGGAGTGCATGCAGTGGTCTGTATTGAGAAGACCAGTCATGAATACCAAATTACATGTCCAAGGGGGTGCTCAATGTTATCTCCTAAGGGGGTCAGACAAAGCACCCATGAGATGTCAAGACACCCCCCCCCCCCTCCCCCCGGTTTGCTTCATTTAATCCCTCACTTGTTTTGACATCATTAGTGTTCACAATATTACAGTAATATCTGTTGAAAAAAATATAAATTGAAGTCCTGATTTTCTGAAGTTGTAACAATCTTCTCAATTTGAAGTCTGAAGAAATTATTAATTTTACTTTTAAAAGAAAAACAAATCACATTTTGTTAACAATGGTGATTTGGTCATATTATTTCTGAAAACAAATCAGTATAAATATGTATACTTGTATTCATATTGTATCTCTACTATTAGCTCAAGCATATATTTTTGTAAATTCATTGGAATGTGAAGTGGCTTGTTTCGTTTCATGTCTTTGTACTTTACAACAATGATGAGCTGATAGTGTAATCAGTGGGTGTTTTGCTAATTTTGCTCTTGTTGAGTGACTGCCTTATAAACCATGAGTTTACTTTGCTCCACAGTCTGCTTGCTGATAATATGCTTGTTTTCTGTCAACATTGGATTAGGTTGACTAGTCATGCTAATGAAATCAGTTTCCAGTTGACATCATCATGTTTATGATGTTAACTGATACATGTACAGTTATTTGCATATGTAGACATCCTAATTATGCCATAATTAGCCATTTTACAAAGTTTGTTATCAGTGTATGTTTATAAGCTGCCAAAGAAGGAAAGAGATATTAGTATGAAATTACATATCACAGAGGGTGCTACATAGAGCTAGTTGTATAGTTTCTGTACCTCAATTCTTTAGATATCATTGCAGTTTGTGCAGTAGTGGAACACATTGGGTAAGTTTATTTGACAGAATTGAGTAGTTTCTACTAATTAGTGAAATATGTTTATGTGGTAAAATATGTAAGTTCTTTAGAGTGAAATAGAGAGAGAGAGAGAGTGAGAGATGGAAACAGAGAGAGAGAGAGAGAGAGAGAGAGGGAGAGAGATAAGCCAAACTAAGGAGGGGCAAGATGGAAGAAAGGGAAAGAAAGAAAAAATGCTAGAGAGAGAGAGGGGAGGCAGAGACCTGGGGGAAACATGACCTGAAAGGAAAAAAGGAGAGAGGAAATGTATTCATTTTTATGAAAGAAAAAGAAAAACTTCAACTAAAAGGAAGAAAGAGGGTGGGGAGAGAGAAAGAAAGTAGAAAGAAACAGTGTGTGTGTGTGAGAGAGAGAGAGAGAGAGAGAGAGAGAGATAAATGTTGTCATGTATTGATAAAAGTCTGTTTCCAATCAGAAAGAAAAGTTTAGATACATGTAAGCATAGAGAAGTATTTGTATCTACTTTGTGCTTGTGATTTTATAGGCTGAGAAATGTACACAAGAAACTACTGGAGTAGAAAATTGGGCTGTTTATTTGAAGAATATATCTGGGTCATAATAACCCAGTTCATATTTTTGGAAGTTCCCAGGTTTCTGTGGACCTAGCTTTTAGCTGATCAGAAGTTTAATTTTATTTTACTATTACATCATATGTAGGAATTGGACTGCAGGTTTAGGAATAATTTTGTTTTTATTGTTTCATGAAGTCTAGTAATTGCACTCTGTGTTTTCAGCATTGATAATTTAGGTGGATATAGGTATGTTTCCCCAAAAGAACATGAATGATCTTTCATAAATCAATTTTATTTTGGTTGAAAATTTTAATGAGGTTTAAATCAATCCTTTTTAATTTCCACAAGGTTCATTCTCCTTACGGGTTAGGACATATATTGATAAAAGACGAGTGCAATGTTCTAAATCGAATGTTTTAATCAAGCGAGGAAGGGAATCGATATACGAAGAACACTCTTCATCAAAAGTCTGTAATAATCACGAGGAATTACTATGCATGAGAGACGGAAATCAAAAGGAAATCAATAAAACAGTAGTTCTCTCTAGCTGATCTGTTAAAAGCCAGAAGGGCGTTGACTCATAACCTTTTACACAGAGTTAACGCCCTTCTAGCTCACAATATATGATATTATTTGCTGTCTCTGGATAGGCTATAGATCTCTTATTCAATATGCAACCAAGTTATGTCTAAATTATGATTATATATGATTATATATGATATGACAGCAAATTAATTTATTGAGAATGGTTGGAAGGCATTATTCAGAAGTTTGTAAATAGTAACAAAAAAGCACACATGCACTTAAATTGCCACTAACCGTTAGCGTCCATATAGGCATAAGTTGTTATGACTATTGCTTTGATATATTATGTCACATTTTCCTTCCCATAAAGTGCCTGAATCTCTTCAGAATGGAAGCAAACCTCACATTTACAATTATTTATAATGTTCTGTAGAGTGGTTCATCTTCTAAAGAAAAGAAAACCTTAAAGGCACACCTATACACTTATAAGTTCATATGCAATGACGGCATGCAACAATGGCATTGAATGATAGAATCTAATAATGTGCACCTCCTATTGTATGTGCATAGTGCAATGCCTATTGTAATTCAATTTATTGCCTAGTGAGCGACGCCTGACGAGTATTGATTGCTACATTTCTGGTCATAGAACCAACCCCAGGGGTGGATAACTCGACACTTTTACCTTGTTTTCATGCCCAAATAATAAAGTGAGTCTCTGCCTGTGTGTTGTGGCATTGTTGTATGAAACATTAGAAGTGTTAGGCCCAGTAGAGGTGTGAAATAACTGGCTGCAATTGTTGGTGTTACTTTTTCCCCCAAATTGGTTATACTGAAGACTAAGCAAAAGTTCAGGAAAACAGAAAATCAAATGTCTCATTATACACATACATGCATACAGTTTATAGCCTGTTCTTGTAGAATCGATATGAAATGGGATGTTTGGTGAAACGATTTTTATGAAAGTCTCTTGATTCAAAAATTTATAGCGCATCTTTAATCTTAATGTCTTTTACATGCTTCTATAATAGAGTCCATTAAAAAACTTCAAAATGACATAAATGTACATGATTGCTATGACTATATGCAGCAAAATAAGAGGTCTCTTTTTGCTATCCAATGCTACTGATAAAATATAGATTGGGAATGAATGTTGCTGTTGTCTTTCTGAGTGAACAGACTACATAGATTATGAAATCGTTAACCCATTTCCTACTGGAATCGAGTGGACCTTATGTTAAGTCTATGGGAAAGAGAGAATTCAATAATCAACAGGATAAGATACATTTTTTAAAGGCAAGAGCTATTAAATTGACCTTTATGTTTCAGAAATGTACCCTCAAATGTCACGTCTTGTCATCGGGTGGTAATATGTGGTAATGAGAGTATGATACATGGGGTAAGCATCTTCATTTAGGCACCTCCTTCAATCATCATCATCTTCTTCATCCTCGCCTCTATCAACCCACCTCCATCTCTAAAGGCGCATCCCTATTAGCCCCCAAAAGGCTCGAGATTACAACCCTGCTGGAAAAAAACACAGTGTCCTACAGTGTGTTCACAGTGTGAAACACAGTGTGAAATCATCTTCACACTGTTAAATTCAAGCGTTTTAACATTGTGAATCACATCTTCACATTGTGAGCGAGTAAATTCACACTGTGAAATCGAAAATCACTATGTGAACACTCTGTGGTAAACCACAATGTGGAGGTGTCCACAGTGCAAAATGATCTTCACACTGTGAAATTCGAGCGTTTTAACATTGTGAATCACATCTTCACAGAGTCGACTATGTGAACACACTGTGGTACACTGTGTTCTTTCCAGCATGAGATATTTGACCAATCAGTGGTTCATGTTCCCTGTTTCTATTAGCCAGAGTAAAGCAAGGTTCACTCGCTTGAGGAATCCGCTCGAGCTTCAGAGCATATATCACATCGATCGGGTGTCTTCTTTGGTGAATTAGCCAGAAAATTGACAAATAGTGGGCTATTTGGCAAACAAACCTAAGTATACGAAGAAGCTTGACTGGGGAGGAATTTTTAATTTGTAAACAAATCTTTCGGCATATTACTCCCAGTGTTAAAGATCGTATGCTCGATCTGTAATGAAAAACACAAGTCAGAAAAAAAAAAAAAAAAAAAAAAGATATGCCGAAATATGCCGAAAGATTTGTTTACAAATTAAAAAATTCCTCCCCAGTCAAGCTTCTTCGTTTACTAACCATTGTCTACGGCGGACCGTTTGAATATTAATGAGTCAGAAAGAAGAGGATCTTGGGTATTTGATTCTAGTTCATCGTGACTTGGCCGTGAACCAGAATAGCCTGGTGGTTAAGTCGCTGCCCGGCAAGCAGTAGATGACAGGTTCGAATCCCGCTGGTTCCATTTTTTCTGACTTGTGTTTTTCATTACAGATCGAGCATATGATCTTTAACACTGGGAGTAATATGCCGAAAGATTTGTTTACAAATTAAAAAAGCCTAAGTATGCTTGGGATGATTAAATACCTCAAGCTATTATCCCACTGTGAATCTCCACTGTGTTCATGACTTCACTGTGAATTAGCTCCAGCTAGTTATGATTGAGCTAATTTCTTCAGATCAAAATTAGTAGGCTATTTTGAAACCTCAGGCTAATGAGGACAGGCCTCAGCATCCGTCCTCCTCCTCCTCTCCATCTCATCATCCTCCCAGACAATTAATTCCCCTTGACGGAGGAAACCGATACCGGGCAGGAAATTTTGCATAGATTGAACATTCCAGCTCCGGTTGTGGAATCTACTTTCATTTCTCCATCACTGTGTAGTTATAGAACCCCTTGAAATATAAACCTCCCTGAAAAGTTTCAGCTTCTTCTCTCCTCCTGGCTTGTAATCGGAAACGGGGAAATGTTGGGATGGCTTGGGTAGATCGTGTTTAATTGCAGGAAGAAAGAAATGTATCAAGGTTCAGGTGTACTACAAAATAGCTGATCAGTTACAACAGAAGATGCAACACCACCGTGATAAATCTGATTTTGGATTTGATAGTAAAAAGATGAAAGTTGTGGCTGTAGAGAGAAAAATATGACAATGAGATAGATAGAGGGAGGATCGTTGATATAAGAGAGAGGGATGGGTAAATGAGATGACAACATGGAGAATAGAAAAAAGGCGATAAATAGTTAAGAGAGAAATAGAAAGTTGATGAAAGGGGGAGGGATAATGTGTCAGAGAGAGAGAGAGAGGGGGAGGGGGAGGGGGGAGGGGGAGGGGGGAGGGGGAGAGAGAAAAAAAAGGGGAGAAGTGGATGATAGTTTTCAAAGATATTAAAAATCATTCCTGAGATGGAGAAGGAGTGAGATAGAAAATAGGCATACCAAAAGGATTTACTTCAAACTTGAAGATACTGAATTGATGGCCTGTCACATCTGTCCTCAATTTGACCTTTGTGCTCTAACATATAATAGGAACATAAATCCAAGACAAACTACCAGAAGCTCATCCCAACGTCATTCTGATTTTACCAACATTCTTCTGGGAACCGCAGTCTCCTCAAAACGTCACATGGAATAGTCTTTCTTATAAATTCTTAAAACCATTCTATTCATATCAGAAATATGAGAGGAATTCGCTTTCAACCACTTTCGATATATTCTGTCCATGTTGTGTACTTTTGCATATTATTCTATGATTTTTCATCTTTCATCAGTGAAATAATGAATTCATTGTTAGTCCATATCAGCATAGGAATGATGGTTGTTGATGATGTGACTGACTGTTACTCTTGAAAGTAGGCTTGAATAGCTGAATGTATCTTTATTTTGATAACTTTGACTGACAAGATATCATTTCTTCTCATTTTCCTTGCAGCGCTGGAGTCTTTGAATGTCCCGAAGATCGGTTACCACTCGACTATGCTAAGGTATGTGCACCTTCTTCATGTCCAAGAATGTTTCCAATTTAGGGCAGCCTTCTGTCGTGAGTCACGACTCTAGTCCAGATATTTTATCTCTTCACAATTTGCAATATGAACAATGTAAATCTTGTTCTTATGTCAATGTGATGAGAGATAAGACTATTCTCATATTTCTTTGAGAAGGGGGATTATCTCATATTCTATTTGTTGAGAGAGAGAGAAGAGTAATTAACCCTGTGTTCAAGCAGGGAGTTACACTTCCCTGGTTCAAGTATATATAAGTTAAAGATAAAGTTGAGTTCTGGTCATGCAATTCCATTCTGAAAGAAATCGTCTCAAAGTAATAGACCGCTTCTGTAATGTATACAAATTTATGCACATATATTTTCTGAGCACCTAGTGACGAGCTATTCCATTAAGCTGCTTTTTATAAATGAGCCTCAATGCTTGGAATCCAGTTTGCATACATTATTTGTTGCTATGTCCGGCAAACCGGCAAGCTTTCAGGTTGTCAAGAACAACCTTTGTTTGAAAGGTATGTATAAAATTTGCATACATTACCGAAGCGGTCTATTGCAGTGTCTGCTTTTATATATATGCTATATATTACTTTAGAGTGTACCAATCACCTTAAAAAATAATTTGTGTACAGCTAGAATATATAAAATTTACCTTAAAACACTTTACCTGGGCTTCTATGGGTTAACGGTTAAGGCGCATGAGGAAAATAAAGAATTACATTACACTTTAACTTTAGGTGAACTTTGCTATTCATCATGTAGTAATCCCTGAGATTATTTGTAAGGACATGGTGTTAATACTTCAATTGGATAAGCACTCTTAGGTCACTTTCTGTCATCACTCCTAATTGATTTGAGCTAGAAAAGTGTATTTCCAGAACTTTTATCACTTTTATGGTTTCTTTTCCAGCAGGTTTCAACAAAATTTCTGCTTTCTGAATTACAATCAAGTCATTGTTCCTATATGCAGCAGGGAAAGTGGTATTGAGTTCAGGGCACTATATTTAAAGTGGTCCTAGATTTGAAATTTCCCCTTGCCCAACCCCCCCCCCCCCCCCACAAAAAAAAAAAAATGAAAAAATGAGAAAAAAAAATTAACGTAACTTGTAGCCTGACACCTAAAGGCCTAATGACTAACAGATGAATTCTTCTATCTTATTCATTGCTCCATAAATTCAACATTGTTACAAAAGAATCAATTTTTAAAGAATAGATCTTTAAAAAAGAATCAAACTCAGTCTGAGCATCTGGTTTTCAAATCAGAGTGGATGATTCATTTAGTTTTTGTAAAGAAGAAAAATATATTTATGAATTTGATTACATGCGCATGGGGAACAGGGGACATTTTATTGTTTGTTATGGTAAGGGTAGATCTAGAGCTGACAAAAATGACTCTTCAAGATGCCATAATTTATTTTTCATAAATGGATGTAGACTGAATCTGTTGTGTCAGTGAAAATACTGTGTGCTGAGATTTGTGTCCCCAAAGTCCTCACTCTGATATGATGTTTAAGGTCAGTGGTATTTCTGTCTTAATTGTTCATTAATATCTACCATGTGAAACTAATAAATCATGTGCATTGTTCATTGCCATTGAATTTAAATATCTCAAGAACTGATTTTTTTTTCCATCTGTAGAACATTAAAAAAATTATAAATACATTGTTTTCATCAAGAAAAACTAAACACATCTGTCACTATAAGAGGTTTTATGCCTTTATGAAATTGTACAGTGCTATCAGAATTTCAAATCCCCCAAACATTCAGACTTATGTCTCTCTGTCTCTTGATCAGTTTCATCTAGTTTTTCTTTCATAAGGGTATTTTTCCCCCTTTATCTAATTCTTGTACTCACATACTTTATTGTAACCAAAGACAAAGATTACTTAAGTGCACAAATTGGAGAGACAACAGCATGAATTGATAATTTCTCCAGATGTGTGTTGGGGTGATGCTGCTGGTAGAGTCTGCCTTGCTTGAGTGAGGATGTTATTAGCCTAAACTTGGCTGGGATGGGACATCGATATGCACACATCACACATCACTCACTCATCTCCTCCAAAGGCTGAAGGAGCTCTAGAGACAGAGTAGTCAGGCCAGGCACGTGGCAGCCTCAGTCTTGCCCCATCTCTGCTGGCAGACGGATGCCTCCTCTCTCAACTTTGTCCTACCTTTTTGCATCTAGTTGGTCTCCTCTTTGTATGTTTAGAAGAAACATCAATTTTCATCATTTGACCAAAGATTCTTACCCCCTTCATAGCATCAAGACGGATGCCTCCTCTGTCAACTCTGTACTGCCATTATTGCATCTACATGCAGTTGGTCTAGCTCCTCTTTGTATGTTTACAAGAGACGTCATTTTTCATCATTTGACCAAAGATTTATGTAGTCCATGTCTGTCTGTCGTGCCTGTCACAGCTCTATGGCTGATATCCATGAATTCTTGCCCTTACAGCTATCGGTTGCTGCACCCATCTTAGCTCAAGCTTCTTGCTCTTTTTAGTCTCTGGTTCAGAGATAGAGGCTATCGCTGTTAGCAGGGACAATTTCATCTGATAAACAATTGATGCTATAAAAAGACCTGACTGATGAATTGGTTCTTGCTGAGGAAGATATCGTTTGCGTTTGGTTTTCTTCACTGGAATTAATTCCTTAGTGCAAGGGTGTCTCTGAGATTAAAGAACTCTCTGTTACCTGGGTGTGGAGGATCACTGATTGATATTTCTTTCTAAACCTACATGTATAAAGCTTCTTTCGACAGGTGAACATTTTCTAGGTTGACATCTAGGCTCGACATTTCCACCTTATGATGTCTCTATCTTGAAGGATGCTTGCAAAGGAGTGATTTTCATTTGTTCTGTAATCTAAGACACAGATAAAAAGTTCAAATGTGCTGAGTGGACTACTTTCTTCTGATAAACACTTCTAATGTTTCTTCTGGCTGAGCTTTAGTATTGACTGATATCGGTCCCTCTCCTGGATTAGATATCTGGAATGATTTATTAGGTTATGTTTGACACTGCTTTCATTTCCACGTTTCTCCTAACATCGAGGAAATGTCACCAGTGTTAGTTGTGTTTGATGATATGTAAGCATATCAGAAGTGAATGATAGATAAGTTTTTAGTGAACTTCTGCCATAACATCAACCTGCTTTTAAAGAATTCTTTGCAGATACATGCTTCTATTTCTTTCACCATTTGTTTATGGATTCTGTTGACGGTTGATAGATAATTTTGTTGCCAACAAATTATAAGACCAGATGATAAACTGTGTGTCAGCCATTAATGAGTGAAGCTATGCTGCTATTCCTTGGTCTTATGTAACCCAGTTTTTAATGGATCTGTTCTGTTTTGAAGACATCCAAAAGCATGTTTTACTTTAAGAGTTATAAGCCTTTAAGAGCTTACCAACCTAATGCCTGGTAATGAGCAGCTGTAAATCTGTCTATTACTTATATTTGATGTGACCTGCTCATAGACAGTAGACTGATATCTACTGAAGATAGCTGTTCATTAGGGCCCTATATCTGGACAGTCTGCATTTTTGACCCGTCTCCTGGAGTTGCTTGACCTCATATGAACATTCTCTTGGGGTCTCGGTATTGAAAGGAAAGAAACATGGCTCTCTTCAAGTCGTGTGTGAAGAAAGTAAGCCAATGTTGCATCGTGTTGATTGTCTTATGATTTTTTTCATACTGATATTTTTTGTAATTCTTTACGACAAGAATTAGGATAGAAATATTTTACATTACAATTTTTCCTTCTCTGTCTAATGGGGTGTTGCAAGAAAGTGGCGATTGATTGCAAGTTGCAACTGATCGGTACTGACCAATCAAAATCATTGTTGCAAGCGCATCTTCTTGAATGGGCAGACCCTGAACCATTCAGAATGGTTGTTTTAATTTGCTTTACAATTTTCAATTGATTGCAACTTTCTTGCAACACCCCATAAGTGTATGTATCGAACCTTCCTGGAAAATGACGTCTAAGATGTTAATTAAAAATATGTATATGACTTTCCTGCATTTGAGTCCTCTTATCTCTAAAAAAGAGTAATTAAGAATGTGTTTCGTTCTCTATCCTCTCACATAAGTATTTCTACTGTTCACATTTCAGAGTGAAACTTGATGTATTTCTTTCTTGTGCCTTGTGGCTTGTGACAAAGAATGCCCATTAAGAATGAATTGTCCTCCATCCTTTCTCTAGCTGTCTTTGCATTGATGTCAGGGTGTCCTTATATTCAGCTACTGATTATCACAAAGCAACATTTACCGACATTCATTGTACTATTCCAGGAGATGATAACAAAAATTGGCTTTGAATCAACACAGACAGAAACTTCTCATCTTGCACTCGTCATTATTTTGTGCAATTTGTTTCTCTTTTAATAGTTCCAACTTACACGTACTTTGTTTAATTTCCGCTTTGTGTTCATTCTTGCATTTCACTCTGATGAGTGCAAGACAAAAAAAAACTTCAGTATTGTTTGTTCAAAGCTACTCTTACAATAGATGAGGTTGAATTTGATTATTGAAGTAATACAGAATGAATCCTTATTTCCAATGTGTACAGATCTACCCTGATGACAAGATGTCTGGTGATATTCAGATGCTGATGGTGCGATGCCACTTCTACAAGGATGGCTGTAGGTGGACAGACCAACTCATGACCCTACAGGTAAGCTTACTCTTAAAGGTAAAGTTGAGTTCTGGTCATGAGATTGAATTGTCAAAGAAACTGTCTCAGAGCCATTGGGAAAGGTTGATTATATAGCACATAAGAATTGGTGTATGCTGTAAGGTTTTGGAATCACCAAAATGATAAGAAATTAACTCAATCCTGCTGAGAGTCAAATGCACTGCACACAGAAATGAGTATATGGGACTATACACAAACATTCGGCCCAAACATTTCAGCTGTTGTCTTGTCAATTTTTGAATGTGAGGGCATTTGAAGAGCAATACTTTTCAGGGAACATATCTACTTTGATAATCTTCCAAACAAACATAAAAAGAACTAGACTTGAATTCGTCACGAAGACGAATTAGGTGGTCTGTCCTTAAATTGGCACGATCATGATTGTAATCAGGATGATCATATTAATGGGGAAATACTAAACAGAAGACAGGATGTCAAGAATGCCATGAATGGAGATGCTTCCTGAGGACAGGAATGTAGCAAAATGTGTATCGGTCATTGTAAAATGATTATGGTGATGATAACGGTGATTATGATTATAATGACATAATGATGATGGTGATGATATAATAGTAGCGATGATGATCATGATGGTGATGATAATAATGATGATGATACAGGATACTTGGGAGATTAACACCATAGCTCTAATACAGGACAGGAAATCACAATTTGCCATAGGGTTGTACATAAACTACTGCACACTACTTTCTAATAGACATAATACGGAAAATAAGGCAGTTTATTACATGATTAGTGATTTTTTATGTTACAATAGTCGAAGAGGATGGTAAAATGACAGGCAAAAAGAAGCAAAAAAAAAAAAAAAAAAAAAAATCGGCCCCGGGATCGAACCAGGTACCTTGACCATGGTAGTCATGTGCTTTACCGATAGACCAAAATAATTCCCATAGAAATAACACGTAAACGAAAAACGGGATTCTCAAATCCCATTTGGTAGTTCAAAATTGGGCATGATCCCGACATCTGATCAAAATTTGGAGACCACATTTATAAAAGCTTATAGTCTCAGCTACAACATATTAAAATCTGGAAGGAAAACGACCAAAAATAACTGAGATACTGCTCAGAGAACGATGTCATGTAGATTCATGATTCGAAAAAAAATCATCTTCCATAGACATAACACGCAAATAGGGAAAATTCTGACATGTCGTCTTTAATTGAAAATTTCAGTGTGATGACGTCATCCAAATGAATAATAATGAGCGCTCCTGTTGTAGAGAATTGTCTCAGCTATAACATACCAAAATTTGGAAGAAAATCGACCACCTATTACTGAAATATTATCAAAAGAATACAAAAATGATGACATAATTTTTTCAAAATCACTTTTTTGAGTTCATATGCAAATATGATGACGTTAGAACATGAGATCGGCAAAAATTCTACATGAATTCATATCTACAACTCACAGGCTTTCAGAATATGTAAAGAAATTGGGGGGTTTCCGCCCCTTCTGAGGAGCTATGGCGTATTCTAGATGGGCATGTTTTTACCACTTTTTGCATTAGAATGCCCTTTGACGTGCGCACAAATTTGAAAGTTTGACGCGCTCGTACGACATTATGGAAGGTCGATAATGACTGTCAATGGTTGGAAATTGTCAAGAATATTATCAGGAAGATGAAACATGCGAAAAAACGGCGTTTTTATGTTCTCTACGCGCTGTGCGCGCGCATGACGCGCGCGCGGACGCGCACGGACAGGAAATTTTAAAATGCGTAAAATGTCCTGAACCATACCCTAATTTGATTAAAAAGTGATTTGGAGCATTTTTAAATTTTGACGCGCGCGTACGTGCGCGTCATGATGCGCGCACGGATTTTAATGACATTTTATGTTGACCCTTGACCTGAAGTTCATGTGTGTCAAATATGGTTTATTTTTGATGACTCGTTATGAAGATATGATTGATAATGTGATTTCACAAAATGGCGCCTGGATGACGTCACGATGACCTGATGACCTTGAAAAAGATAGGGGCACTTGATCTGATATGGTCTGATAATTGACAAAAATTTGAAGAAAATTGATCGAGTTGATTTTGAGAAATTGTGTTCACAAGAAAGTGGTGGAAAAATAAAAATAAACTAGATTTTAATTCGTCATGAGGACGAATTAGGTGGTCTGTCCTTCAATTGGTACGATCATGATTGTAATCAGGATGATCATAATAATGGGGAAATGCTAAACTGAAGATAGGATGTCAAGAAATGCCATGCATGGAGATGCTTCTTGAGGACAGGAATGTAGCAAAATGTGTAACGGTCATTGTAAAACGATTATGGTGAAGATGATAATGGTGATTATGATGATTATAATGATATAATGATGATGGCGATGGATATAATAATAGCGATGATGATCATGACGGTGATGATGATACAGGATACTTGGGAGATTAACCCCAAGCTCTAATACAGGACAGGAAATCATAATTTCCATAGGGTTGTACACAAACTACTGCACATTACTTTCTAATAGACATAACATGGAAAATAAGGCAGTTTATTACATGATTTGTGATTGTTTATGTTATAATAGTCGAAGAGGATGGTAAAATGACAGGCAAAAAGAAGCCAAAAAAAAAAAAATATAATAATCGGCCCCGGGGATCGAACCAGGTACCTTGACCATGGTAGGCAAGTGCTTTGACCAATAGACCAGAATATTTCCCATAGACATAACACGTAAACGAAAACGGGATTCTCAAATCACATTTTGTACTGAAAAATTGGGCATGATCCCTACATCTGATCAGAATTTGGAGACCACACTTGTAAAAGCTTATAGTCTCAGCTACAACATATTAAAATCTGGAAGAAAATAGACCAAAAATAACTGAGATACTGCTCAGAGAACGATGTCATGTAGATTCATGATTCGAGAAAAAAATCATCTTCCATAGACATAACACGCAAATAGGGAAAATTCTGACATGGCATCTTGCATTGAAAAGTTCAGTGTGATAACGTCATCAAAATGAAAAATGGTGGTGACTGATCTGGTAGAGAATTGTCTCAGCTATAACATATCAAAATTTGGAAGAAAATCGATCACCTATTACTGAAATATTAGCAAATGAATACAAAAATGATGACGTCATTTTTTCAAAATCATTATTTTGAGTTCATATGCAAATATGATGACGTTAGAACATGAGATCGGCAAAATTTCTACATGAATTCAAATCTACAACTCCCAGGCTTTCAGAATATGTAAAGGAATTGGGGGGTTTCCGTGCATTCTGAGGAGCTATGGCGAATTCTAGATGGGCATGTTTTTACCACTTTTTACATTAGAATGCCCATTGACGTGCGCACGAATTTGAAAGTTTGATGCGCGCGTACGACATTATGGAAGGTCGAGAATGAGTGTAAATAGTTGGAAATTGTCAAGAATAGTATCAGGAAGATGAAACATGCGAAAAAATGGCGTTTTTACGTTCTCTACGCGCTGTGCGTGCACATAACGCGCGCGCGGACGCGCACGGACAGGAAATTTTAAAATGCGTAAAATGTCCTGAACCATACCCTAATTTGATTAAAAACTGATTTGGAGCATTTTTAAATTTTGACGCGCGCGTACGTGCGCGTCATGATGCGCGCACGGATTTTAATGACATTTTATGTTGACCCTTGACCTGAAGTTCATGTGTGTCAAATATGGTTTATTTTTGATGACTCGTTACGAAGATATGATTGATAATGTGATTTCACAAAATGGCGCCTTGATGACGTCATGATGACCTGATGACCTTGAAAAAGATAGGGGCACTTGATCTGATATGGCCTGATAACTGACAAAAATTTCAAGAAAATTGATCGAGTTGATTTTGAGAAATTGTGTCCACAAAAAAGTGGTGGAAAAATAAAAGACAAACTAGAATTTAATTCGTCATGAGGACGAATTAGGTGATCTGTCTTTCAATATGTACGATCATGATTGTAATCAGGATGATCATAATAATGGGGAAATACTAAACTGAAGATAGGAAGTCAAGAATGCCATGAATGGAGATGCTTCTTGAGGACAGGGATGTAGCAAAATGTGTAACGGTAATTGTAAAATGATTATGGTGATGATGATAATGGTGATTATGATGATTATAATGATATAATGATGGCGATGATATAATAATAGCGATGATGATCATGACGGTGATGATAATAATGATGATGATAGAAGGATACTTGGGAGATTAACCCCATAGCTCTAATACAGGACAGGAAATCACAATTTCCATAGGGTTGTACACAAACTACTGCACACTACTTTCTAATAGACATAATACGGAAAATAAGGCAGTTTATTACATGATTTGTGATTGTTTATGTTATAATAGTCGAAGAGGATGGTAAAATGACAAGCAAAAAGAAGGGGAAAAAAAAAAAAATTATGGACCCCCGGGGATCGAACCTGGGTCACCGGCGTGGGAGTCAAGTGCTTTGACCAATATACCAAAATATTTCCCATAGAGATAACACGTAAACGAAAAACGGGATGCTAAAATCAAATTTGGTAGTTAAAAATTGGGCATGATCCCGACATCTGATCAAAAATTGGAGGGCTTACTAATAAAAGCTTATAGTCTCAGCTACAACATATTAAAATCTGGAAGGAAATAGACCAAAAATAACTGAGATATTGCTCAGAGAACGATGTCATGTAGATTCATGGTTCGAAAAAAAATCATCTTCCATAGACATAACACGCAAATAGGGGAAATTCTGACATGGCATCTTTAATTGAAAATTTCACTGTGATGACGTCATCAAAATGAAAAACTGTGCCCACTGATCTCGTAGAGAATTGTCTCAGCTATAACATATCAAAATTTGGGAGAAAATCGACAACCTACTACTGTATTATTATCAAATAAATACAAAAATGATGACTTAATTTTTTCAAAATCATATTTTTGAGTTCATATGCAAATGTGATGACGTCAGATCATGCGATCGGCATAAATTTTGCATGAATTCAAATCTATAACTCACAGGCTTTCAGAATATGTAAAGAAATTGGGCGGTTTCCGTACATTCTGACGAGCTATGGAGGATTTTAGATGGGCATGTTTTTACCACTTTTTACATTAGAATGCCCATTGATGTGCGCACGAATTTGAAAGTTTGACGCGTGCGTACGACATTATGGAAGGTCGAGAATGACTGTAAATAGTTGCAAATTGTCAAGAATAGTGTCAGGAAGACAAACCATGCGAAAAAACAGCGTTTTTACGTTATGTACGCGCTGCGCGCGCGCATAACGCGCACACGGACACGCACGGACGGAAATTTTTGAAATGCTTAAAATGTCCTGAACGGTACTCTAATTTGATTAAGAAGTGATTTGGAGCATTTCTAAATTTTGACGCGCGCGTACGTGCGCGTCATGATGCGCGCGCGGATTTTGATGACATTTTATGTTGATCCTTGACGTGAAGTTAATGTATGTCAAATATGGCTCAATTTTGATGATTCGTTATGAAGATATGATTGATAATGTGATTTTACAAAATGGCGTCTAGATGACGTCATGATGACCTGATGACCATGAAAAAGATACCCGAGCTTGACCTTATATGACCTGATGACTTACTGAAATGTCATGAAATTTGACTGAAAAGTTTTTGAGATTTCGTGGAAACAAGAAAGGGGGGGAAAAATAAAAATAAATAAATAATAAAGAAAATTCTGACGAAATTAAGAGGTGATCTGTCAAATGACAGATCACCTAATAATAAAGAAAGAAAATTCTGACGAAATTAAGAGGTGATCTGTCGACTACGACAGACCACCTAATAATAAATAAATAATAATAAAGAAAATTCTGACGAAATTAAGAGGTGGTCTGTCGACTACGACAGACCACCTAATTAGAAAGCTTACAAATTATTTTTACCTTTCCCAGAACTCAACCTTCTCTTTAATTCACTGTATACCACAGCTCAAAGACATTGTTTCTATTTGCCAAAATTACTCTCTGTATGGTAACAACAGGAGTATACTAGGGACTTGTAAATGTGCGTCTTACACCTATCTGGTTCATACTTTATCAACTCTACAGTTCATTTGGCCATTTCCTTTGGCCACTTCCTTGGGCCACTGCACTTTGTAGGCTATTGTGAAGTAAGTGATCAGGGGGGCATTTCATCAGGTGTCTTGTCTTGGATTTTCAATGACAAATTTGCTCTCAGCCAATCAGATGCAAGGATTTCAGTAGCTTATAACAGTTACTGCAACTTGTCATTGATGACAAGTTTTATGAAGCAGGGCCCTGGTGTATAACCCACCTGAAATATTGCACACTGTTCACATGCATAAGATCTGTTTGGAGTTTTGACACCCATCTTTGATACTTGATTGCATTCTATTTAAAGCAGATAACTGGAGAAATGTCCCATAAAATAAGAAATAGGAAAAATTAAACATTTTTGGAAAGCTATTCCCCCAAAGAATACAATGAAATTAAATTTTAGAGATGTAAGCTTGTTCAAAAAGATTATCAGGACTTTTTTTCAAGACCCCTGACAGGGTCTCAGATGAGCCACGAAAGCGAGAATTCTTGCACTAGAAAAATGATGTCATTCTAGGGACAGCTAGCTTACGGTATACGACTTGACTGTACTGTAGCTGTATGAATCGTATATGTGTGTGTGGCTGCTGCAGTGATTCACCCAGTGATTGATGGAATGACGGTGTGATTCCAGGTTCTAACATCTGAATCAGGGCCAAAATCAGACATTTTGTCGACAAGATTTTCAAAGATTGGAAGAAATCAGCAGCTTACCTCGAACCGTGAACGTTATGTGCGCACGCTGTATTGACATGATCGTGAGCTAGCTAGAAGCAAGCAATTGTGTCCCGAGTATTACGTCACATTTCCAAGGTTGAAAAAGACACTGCTCGCGGGGCGAAAATATGCGAATATTTTGGCACACATTTGAAACAGAATAATATTAATTTATGAAAACCTATGGATTTTGAATGTTGATGGAATGTTTTAGGGCATCTTCCCCTTTCCGTTGATACCAAATTTATTGCATTTTGATTTGTTTGTACATCTCCGAGTAACACCTTTAAATGCACTGGTTTCTATAAACATGCTAGTAGAACTTAATCAAGTTCACACTTTGGTTCCACACTTTGTTTCAAAGGCAAAAAGGAAAGTCATCTCTTCTTTTTTCTTACCTGGGGGAATGTAACACATAGATGACGTTGGCACTTGCACTTTTGCAGCAAGTGTGACATTCAAGTTATTCCCTCCTATAGCAGGAATATATAGTCTGGTTTACAGGTAATAGGCTATAGAAACCCACAGAGACTGAAAGATAGAGATGCATGTGTAGGTGGAGGGGAGGATAGTCTGGGGCAGGGGAAATTAAAATCAGCGGACACAAATGCTCCAAAAATGTACAGTGTAGATCTGACTGAATATTCACTGAAAAAGCAAGAAATCCAGATTTGGAGAAAAAAAAATAGAGTGGCTGTGAGCAAGTCTGGTGAAGATGTGATAGATTTTACAACTTGTTCGGTTCATATCCTCAAGCATTAGTAGTGTGAAAAAAGATACTCAGTACTCCAGATGATAGGCTGTACTGTAGACTGCAAATGCACACTCTATTTTGCACTCTGAATCGAGCACTAATACATTCCATCAAATAAAGAGCTATTTTACGAGAGCTATGTCACCACAGTTGATATTAAAGAAATGTTCCACTCATTGTCCACAACCTCTTATCCCTAAAAATGCATTTATTCCATAGTTTTTTAGTTAAGTATGTTGAATTTTCAGTATACCCTTTAAGGTATGTGCTAATTTTTTCACCCAAGGTAAGTGCCATGTGTGTTTGTGTCCAGATGGTGTACACATCGATATACCAACACCAGTGGCACCAGTTTGGTAGTGACGGAACCCAACCGTGTTAAAAGTGTCCCGCTCCCTGCGTCTTTAACGAGCTTACCTGTCATAACGGTCACCCATACTTAATCATACCATCTGGATTTAATTCTTAGCCTATTTTTTTTCTCCCTCTTTCTTTTTGGGGAGGGGGAGGCTTGGAGGGAAAAAATTTCATTCAGGTTTTATGAATGCAACTTGAAACCCCCCCCCCCCATTGAAGTTAACTGGAACACATGTGAGAAAAATTATGTACCCCCCATTGTGTGACTGCCAATTTGATTTTTATGTTCTCATAATGTCTTAATTCCTTTAGCATTTTACAGGGTGTTCAGACACAAAAAATTTATACCAAAACGGTATAGCTATACGATGGATTTATGTGGATTTAAGTGTCTGAACGCCAACTAACGAAACATTGCATAACGAAACTGAACGTATGACGACCATAGAACTGGGCGGAGCTTAACGTGAGCGCACGCAAAAGGTGACCTTGAGGGCCAGGCAGGGGCTAGCAGCGACCATAACAATGTTTTTCCAATCGGTCAAGATATATGTCTGAACAGTCCGTAGGGTATACAATGTTTCGTTATCAAGTATCAGTATAAATGGTTTGTGTCTGAACAGGGGGTATGTTTCAGTGGACTTATTGACGTTATTAAAGGAATAGGGAAAATTGTATCCCCCCTGTAGTACTGAGATGAAATAATTAGATTAGTTTTAATTGTCATGAAAACATTGTTCATGATGCAGGACTATAGCTGGGGGTATTCCTTTCTGGACTTATATTTTCTTCTTATACTGAGTGACATTACTACTATTCAAATATTTTTATACAGGGTAACAGAGAAACAAAAAAAAGATATTGAATATTGGAATATTACACATTATTTATAACGATCCTACTTAAGTCAAAGAAGATCATGCAACCTCTTATTTTATTCTTAATCTTGATTCTCTTTTGAAATAAAATTCTATGTTGGTATACCTTTGATGTTGTCTGCTGAGAACCTAGTTTGCAGGCACAAACCCTGGTAAGTCATAAAAGAGTGTCTGCACTATAAGACTACCATAGGCCCTGTACTATAGCTGCTCCCGATATTGCCACGACCAGTAGGTAGCTGGGTTAGGCTTCTCTCAAGACACAATGATTTTCTGATAAAGTTTTTCAAATTAGGGTCTGTGCTTGCAGACTACTGAGGACCAGATGGGCTTTAAATAGGTATTACTTGGAGATAACACATTTCTGGCTATCAACAGACAATTATGATAATTGAGATGAATTTTGAAAAATAATGAATTGCAGCATGAACTAATGATACATTTGTACGTAGGACACCCTCCTGCTTTTCTGCTTTCATTACTGATCAAGTTATCCTTTCATCACTATAGGCACTCCAATATTAGATTTGTGATCGATGGGATATCCAGATCTCTCACCTTGGCTCTCTCACTTCTTCATTAGTCCCACACACTTATCATCACGTTGCCAAGATTTCTCCAACACCAAGCTAATTCTGTTACAATGATTGGCCCACACATCTATCATCATGTTTGCAAAATTGCTCCAACACCAAACTTATTCTGTTGCAATGATTCCACAAATTTGCAGGGATTTGGGTAGTGATGATCTACAAATGGAACTAGTGGAATATAGGGTAACAAATTTGACGCTTCCCACGATTGGTGTGAAGCTGTTCTAGCACTCAAATGGTGGTTGGAGTTGGCAAGGGCATTGTACTCTTTCATATGGCATATACACTCACACGTATGTCCGTGAAGCATATGCACTATTATTGGAAAATTAATATGATTAGTGTTGCCCAGTATCGCTGGTAAAAGATTTAAAAGAAGCGAGGCACTCTTTTCAACTTTCATTCTACATTGTTCAGTGTCCTGGAAAAGATAATCAAGTCTACACATTTTATTTGCAATTATTCAATAAGCAGTTTCTTTTAATTTTGTATAGATATATGTAATATTTTAAACTTAGTGTTTAGAAGTTAACAGTTATAGTTCATATAGGGTCATAATAATTTGTAAAAGAAAAAAAAGACCTACCAACTTTCGAAACCTGCAAAGAGTAGTTTCCTTTGAGTATAATAATTTTGATGTTGGGAAATTTTATTCCTCAATTTCTTGTTTTTGTCAATACTAAATTTTCCCTTAGAAATAACTTCTGTGTTCTGGAAGACTGGTTAAAATACTTTTCATTATGTCTGAAACACTTTGCACTTCCTTTCCATACAAGTGTGCCTCTATTTTCTTTTCATACATCCCACATATTGAGGTTGTTATGAGCAATGCCGACTTTGACCATTCAACCAATGCCTTATTTTGACACTGTTCATAATATCAAGCATTCATAACTCCTTAATTAATGTACACTGTACCATGTAGAAGTTGTTCACATATTATTGCAACAGCGTATCATAACACTTGGCGTTTGTTGGATTAATTGTTATCCAGGCTTGTTATGGTATTTGCAGAATTCTGGAAAAATGTTTGTTATTGTTAAATAGCTTCCTGTTTACCACTGATATTTCAGTAGGTGTTAATATTAACCTGTTCGATGTAAATAGTGAAAAGAAATTATGAGCTTGTTTGTTGGAAACAGTAAAAAAAAAGTAACAAAATTAAGGAAATAAGACAGCAGAGCTGATATAATTCTATAGACAGTGAAATGGTGGATAGTATGGAACATGCAACATGCAAAAAGGTGGTATTTGAAGTGATAAGAGTATTGTTCAAAATGAGGCATTTTCAGTTGAAATTAGAATTCGAAAAATGCCTTCTCTTTCTCCTGAAATGTGAGATTAGTCAGTGGGGTTTATGATATCACATTCAGATTGACTGAATTTGTTGATCTGTACCAAACAGTATGAGCATATAGAGAACAAAGGCAGGAAATTCTTAAAAGGATAGGAAAGTGGCAGAGGTCTGGAGACAAATGGGATCATGAGCCCTTATGTCGATCATATCCGTGGATTTTGTCCGAGTACTCTGCCATGTGCTAAACTTTTATATTAAGACTGCTCAAATCGGAGTGCGATTGCACAGCAATTGGTTAAGATGGGAGAAAGTGGTGTGGTGAGAGTGAGGAATAGGGAGGGAAGAAAGAACTTACATTTAGGGGCAGATTAAATTAAAGAAATTGCCCTTGTCTCGTGTCATTTTGGTAGTATACATGCTGTCAGAATTGGTGTCTATTCTATTAGTTTTCAATGACCACCATTACTAATTGCATTACAGGAAGGCTTACTGTAGTTTATGAGATATCAATTGAATTAGGTATCATTTGGAAAGATGGAAAATTTTCATAAGAAGAATGCATCATTTCAACATGCAGCATTTTAGTATTGATACAGTAGAGGAATTAAATGGCAGCTTTACATATTTTTTCCTCTCAATTTGCGTTGAAATTTTATTGAACTCGAGTGAAGGGAATATGTCCCATCCAATAATTTGATTAATTGCTCTGATGAATGGATAACCATGTCAATCCTAAGTATAGGCCTATATGGAAAATGAAATCCATTTTGTAGCAGGCCTCAAGGGGAGTTATTAATGCATCATGAAAGGGCAAAGATAGAAATTTTGTAGGTTGTATAATGAAGGAACAGGATCACCTTGAAACGGTGTAATCAGTTAAGTATGTCATACAGGGTATAGTAAAAGAAATATGATGTATAGCAATCTGAGGTAGAAGGTTGGGGGAGAGAGAATTACATGTATATGTGTAGAGAGATGGGTTAACCCATAAACTACGGGAACCGGGTAGCTCCTGTATTAAGCCTATGAGAGTTCAAGAATTCAGTAGTTAACGGGTTAAGAGTGTTTTTAAGAGAGATGATATAAAAGAGTTGGAGTGAGAAAGAGGGAGAGAGAGGGAAAGTGAGTGAGTGAGAGAGAGAGAGAGAGCTGACCAAAATATGGGGAGTTAATGTACCTGTACATGTATGGGAAGCAATAGGCGTAAATCTTTGCAGATGGACTGAATAATAGCTTTTTAAATGCATCAATTTCCCAGATAAGTTTTTAAAGAACACTATGACCTTGACAACGAGAAATTTCCAGGGCCGCACTAGGCACGAACCCCTGACTGTTTGATTATGTTGCAAAATCACACAGGCTATATTTGCCCACTTATACATAATTACTTCCTGAAAATGCTGCATTTCTTCCTACTTAAACTGCAAGGTACATTAATTTCCCTACCTTGTTTTCATTTAATTGCTTCCCCAAATGCGTAATATACCTTCTTTGGGGATTTTCTGCCTCATTTGTGAATTTTACTAATGTGATTATGGGAAAATACCAAATATGTGAGAACTTCGTGTTTTCAGCTTCATTGCATTTTCTTTGTTCTATTTTAGTGGATTCACACGGTTCTATATACCGTTTTTCTACCTTTACTATGTCTGACAGTGTTTGGAAAATTTCCAATATGATTATTCATACTTGTTTACCAAGCAACTTAAAGCTTACATTGCATCATTCATCATGTATTGTTTTGTTTTTTGGGGGACATCATTTTCCTAGCTTGATCTGGATTTAGCAACCAGTAGATAGTTGTGAGAACTTGATGAGACAGCTGAAAAAAAATACAATTCTATTTAAGTTGAAAAGTTCAAAAAGCGTGACGAGGTTAGTACTATATACTCAACAATGAAATGCCTCTTTGGAAAAATACAATGGAGATATGAATCATAGCTGCTCATGTGTAACCGTTATATTCAATTTAATAAAAGAAAAAAATTGTTGCAACAGCTGATTAGAAAAAAAATCCCAGACCTTTGTAAGTTTCTCTAGCATGTAGTTGATAAAAAAGATTATTCAAAATTATGGGAAGTTCTGAAATAAATGTGTATTTAGATTGAGAGAAATTCATGTTAATAATGTTGGTAATGGTCAAGAATACTCCCAAGTTCCTGGGCCCTGTTTCATAATATTTGTTATCCGTGACAACTGCCCCATTTCTATCTATGACAAATTTGCTCTTAGCCAATCAGATTCAAGAATTTCAGTAGCTTTTAACAAGTATTGTAGCTTGTTATTAATAACAAGTTTTATGAAACAGGGCCCTGATGTAAATCAGACATAAATCAGCAAGATTTCTGATCATCTGTAGCTAAAAGGTTGACCTTTTGACCTCTTATATGCATATTAATACATTTGTTAGTGGAATTTGGAAAATACCATTGTGTATTCAACATAGTTATTTTAACATTGAAAGAAAGGGTGTCAGGTACACATAGTTTATAATATTGCTAGGAATGTGATGATCCTGCTGTGCCAGTTGCAGTATCACAGTCAGTCGTTGTCGAATCATGATCTATTGATTTCTATTTACGTTCACAATTATTCACACATGATTGTTTAAGAATAAGACGTTCATGAAAACTTACAGGGTGTTCAGACACAAAAAATTGATACCAAAACGGTATAGCTATACCACAATGGTATAGCCTAGCTATACGATGGATTTATGTGTCTGAACGCTGACTAACGAAATGTCGTATAATGAAACTAGGGTCAGAGCATAGTTTCGAACGAGTACTCGATAACGAATCACCTTTCCGTGTGTGTCTGAACGTATGGCGACCATAGAACGGTATAACTGGGCGGGGCTTAGCGTGAGCGCACGTGAAAGGCGACTTTACCAGGGGGCAGGGGCTAGTGGCGACCATAACAACATGCGCAGTACAATGTTTTTTTCTAATCGGTCGAGATTGTGTCTGAACGGTCCGTAGGCTATACGATGAAAAGTTTATACGACGTTTCTTCATCGAGTTTCGGTATAAAAGTTTTGTGTCTGAACAGGGGGTTAGTCAATATATTCTTCTTTGCTATTTGTTATATTTCACTCACTGTGGAATCAAATTATTTATATAATTCTATTTACATTTACAATTATTCACACATGACTGTTTGAGAATAAGATGTCCATGACGAGTCAGTCAATATTTGTCATCCAAAAGAGTTTCATTAAAACTGTTGATCCGACTTATAAACATTCCCACAGTTGTTTGTTGATTTTTTTATATGTTTGCCACCAGCTCATAATTAAAAAATTTTCAGTCCAAGTCAGCGTCATAGAGGGACGATTCAATCTTTCATCCTTTGAACTTGAGAGATGAATTGATCAAATAAGTAGGCTAGAGCTGTTTACATTCCAAATTGATATTGATTACATGACAGTCAGCACGTTAACAATACACATGTTGTAATAGAGGCCGGGCCGGAATGGGGATAGAACTCCATGCCAAAAATTGTTGGAATATTTTTCTGACAATGAGGAATCGTCGGCCTCCTTTGTGACCTTGATGGTATCAATATTTGGCTGCCATGATGGAAGAGAGGATGGAATGAAAACTGAAAGAAATCAATAACCACACATACCTGTGGTGGCTATTGTCCCACCCTCCTTTTAAATGCCTGTTTTTGTATCTAGAATAGTCTTACACTGGCTAAAGTTGTGAGTTTGTGAACTAAAAAAAATGAAACGATTGTACAAAATCTCTCAGAATATCCTACTTTTCGTGTTACAGAACTTTAAATTTATTTTCTTTGAAATTTGAAAAAGGGGTATTAAGTTTTAATCATTGCTGTGGTTTAGGAAGATTAAAGATTTAGACCGACTACTGGTCACTGTTTTGTGTTTATAGTTCTACAGATGGATGAATACAAACCACATGATTATCAAGAGGATCTCCTTTTTTTTTGCGGCTGACTATCAAATGAGATTCATTCGTTAAACAGAAATTGAAAACTCTATCAGCTTAAATTATGGTTGACTCTACTCTGTCATTTACATGTAGTTATCTCATGATCGAGGTCTTCTAACAAAAATAGTTCCCCAAAAAATAGTTCTATAAAAAAATAGAATCATGAATTCTCCTATGTATAGAAGTCGTGTACAACTGTAAGTGACTTAGTTTAGAAATGAAGCTCTATTTTCCCATCCCTTTAATTATTTTTATGAGCTAAGGAAGAATCCATTGACTATAAATTTATCTGTATTTAACAGCAATGCATCTTTAATTTACTCCTCCTCATTGGGTGGGAACCATTGAAGTTATGTACAAGATGATCGGCTATTTCCTCGATTGGCATGCAGTTGCAGTAATTAGCATTTCACAGAGGTTTACTAATCAAAGATTAGAAGACTTGTCTGCTTAATTCAAATTAAACAATTCTCCTTCAAGTTCCACCATTGATTGTAAGCATTCAACTTGCAGAACTGAAATGTCTAGACAAATTGAACATATTCAGTTTGTTTTGAACATTCAGTCTATGGCCCTTGCATTATTTTTCCTTATTGGGTGGGAAACTATTGAAGTACAACATGATGGGCTATTTCCTAAATTAGACATGACAGAATCCGAAATAAGTTGACCTGGGGGGACAAATGACTGGAGAGTAATCTGTCAGTTTACATCAGACCAAATGATTCGCTAGACATTTTTTCTCTTTATAAACTAATTTCCGAGAGTTATGGGAATGAAATATTAGTAATGTGCAGAATACTGATATTTTGGTATGCCATTCAATTTAAAAGATGGAGGCTTGGTTTTGGTGTGACTCTATTTTGTTGGCAAAAATGGTAATTGTAGTAATTGGCATTTCAGGAACATTCACTAATCATTGATTAGAAGATTGATCAATTCAACTTGAATATTTCTTCTTCAATTTTCTTTCCATGCATGGTTACCATACCTTTCCATAGACTTTTCTTGGATGTTATTTTTATTTAAAATCTCCCAAAATATGAAGAATAAACAGAGAAAAAAAATTGTTTGCTGATTGTTTTATAGTGTGGCTCGTGTTTCAAACAGTGAATGTGTCTGTTTCAGTTTCTATTTGGGTTACCTAGATCTTTTCAAGTGAGTGTAAACCATCATCTTGAACTCTTTCTAACAGACAGTTAACAGTTAAATCATTGTGTTTTGTGTCTAAGGTAATAAAGAGGTTATGATACATTCAGTTTCATCCAGCTTGTTTGAAAACAAGATTTAAGAGAGGAATATGGTTTTGATTTGGAACAGGTGGACAAATAGAAACAGACCAATCCAAACAAATCATTAGCACAATTTCAGTGGGTGAATTCAATTACTTTTCTATATGTTCCTTATAGAAAAAAAAGAAAAAATCTCACAAGAACTTCACCTCATTCTGCAGTAACAGCTTTGAAAATTGAATTGACATTGAGCAGTAAGCTTTAATACAGTAGTACAACGTAGTCCAATGAAAGATCGGTGAGCGAATACTGAAAAAAAAAAGCTCTGGTAAAAAGCATAAACGGACTTTAAAATTTCATCTATGGAATCCCATTTTTCCAAAAGCAAATCCAAAAAGATTCCTGTGCATGAGTAAAACAGTATTTTCTACCCTGCATCCTACCCTGTCCATCAAACAAACTTTGATGAAATTACATTGATATAATGTGTGTCTGTTTTAACCATTTCATGGGCCATAGGGTACCAGGGATGCCAACCTTGGGGTCATGAACTTCACCATCATGCAAACAAACCACACCGAGGATGCACCAGTTTGCCCAATTAGCGGCACCCCAAAAGCTGCCCGGTTCCATCTTCGTTGTCCCGTCTATCCATCTGGGTTCTCTTTCATGTTTTCCTATTCTATCCTTCTGGGGTGACTTTGAAAAATATGAAAAGTTTTTGAAGAGAGGGGATATTATTGGGTTTCTGAAAAGAAAACCATAAAGCTGGTTAGAAAAGTGGTAATTCAGTGGTTAGGTCACCATTCTTTTTGAAACAGAGGGATAACAGTGGGGCATTGATCTGGTAGGTCTTTGATACTTAACCCATAGACTACGGGAACCGGGTGGCTCCTGTATTAAGCCTATGAGAGTTAAAGAATTCAGTAATCAACGGGTTAATACACTTTTCAATTTGATGGTAGTATCATAGCATCCCAAGCCTTCTGAATTGAACAGTTGACTGTAAAGGAAAGAAAGAGAGGAAATAAATGTCATTCAGTGATTTTATCACTTAAAGATGAATCATTTTAGATATCTGCAATAGATATATTGGTCTGTCAAGCATTGAATAAGTTTATGCTTGACAAAGTTCCTGGGAACATAATTATTAATGTCAGTTTACAATGATGTTTTACTTGATGCAGTTCAAACATAAAATTTGATATTCTTATCACTCCCTTTATTACTCTAGACTTTGATGGACTCGGCTTTTTTTAAAATCTATTTTCTCTTTTTGACTTTATTTCGACTGCAGACCAATTTATTTGCTTTCCATGGAGAGACAATGACCTGTCAGTAACCCCCCTGGGGAGCGTTTCATCAAGCGTTTTGTCAATGAGTTTACTGACAACTGTTATAAGCTACTGAAATCCTTGCATCTGATTGGCTAAGAGGAGATTTGTCAGTAAATATCACCAACAAGACACTTGATGAAATGCTCCCCTGGATCATGATAACCTTCCTCTAACCTTGAAAGTCTATTCTCTGCCTTTATTAATCAGGTTCACATGAAGGGAACTAACCTTACAGTAACTGCTAAATTGAGATTATAATTTGAAAATTAATTGCATTTTATTTTGAATTTCGACAAACGGCTGTTTGGTAAATAGGTACATTTTATATTTCAAACTATTATTTTTGACGTTGCACATGTGGAAAATTGCCTGCAGGTACGTTCTAAGCTTCTACAAACTAGAATGGGGCATGATGGGAATATTAGAGGCACAGACACTTTTCAAATCTTGTTGAAAGATGGCGCCATTAGGAGCTTCAATTTACTGTCACTTTAAGTTTTGCCTGTAGTTTCAAACTTTGTTGTCTGAGAACATCGGCCCATGTGAACCCTCGTCTTTGTTAGTGAACCGATGGTTCGCTAATTTGAAGTTTCGAAACTACAAGTCCCATAAGAGCGTAGCTATTATTGTGCAGCAAAGTTTTGCATTCAAGTAACCATGTTCCATTGGGCTCTTGTTACTATTAAGATGGCTGGATGTGGATCAATAATAATTAGACTAAAGAGGGCGAGAATCAATATTTTATATTTAGCTTTTGGGATTGTGATACTAATCAAAGAAAGGCAACCATTGTCCAGTGCTTAGAAAGTAATTATAGAGCATGGATGTAAATTGTTATTAGACTTCTTTGAAATTTATAGGCCTATAGTTTAGCTATCGCATTCTTTATTATGTCTGGTCAAGTAAAGATAACGTAATTATAAAGGAATCGACTGCAAATACACACCTCTTGCTTCATGAAGCAGTATGTTGTATATCATACAACTGGTCAAAAAATAGAAGGAAAAAACAAGGAAAATGAGCAGGAATTACAAAGATATTCAATATATTTGAAGTAAATTACTCTTGCAAAAAAATTTGTGGAGTGTTGTAGGGGGCAACTTCTAGGATTATACCCAAGAAGTTTTAATGCATAAGTTAACGGTATATAAAGGCACCGAAAAACTGCTTTGCCAAGTCTATAGCATTGCACAAACCTGTGGGTTCCCTTTGAATATGTCACTACTAAAGCTTTTCTTTTCTTTTCGTAGCAGTGCAAGTCTTAATCGGTTCTATTGTAATTTTTAAAAGTGGTACCGGTATATAGAAAGACCTTGCAACAATATTGTAACAATATATTTTGTAAATGTTTGTAGATGATGAGCACAATTGACAACTTATTCATCTAATGAAGCAAAGTTATATCAATCATTCAATTCATTCGCAAAGCATTTTTCAATTATAGCATTTATCTCGCAATCACTAAATGAATTATACTCATACACATTCAATACTCAAATGTCTCTGTTAATAAAGCACTATAGTACTAATTTTAGAAAGCTATTAGTTCCCCTTTGTCATTGATAAGTATACAAAGCAAATGAGTTTCTTTGTTGACAAGCACTTAGCTTTACATGGTTTTGCACAATTGATTTACTATGGATGGCTTATGTAGCTAAAGTGGGTGATCAGATTCAAATGGTGAATCTTTAACAAATTGACAGCTCATTCATGAAAATTTATTGATTGGAAATTGTCATTGTCGATGATGTGTAAGTGCAGCCATTTGTAAAATCAGAAGTTTTTTGCTTCCAGTATAATGGTGATTTTGAAGAGAGAACATGAAGAGCGATTCGAGTAAAGTTACTGATGATGAATGAAAGGATACTGACATTTGAAGGGAGTTTAAAAGGAAAATTAAGTAGGCTTCATTCTGCTTACAATAAAGAGATAATAGTTTTATCTCAATTATTTTTTCTCCAAAATCCAAAATGCATCGGCCATAAGCTCAGAATCATTTCTCTTCAAAGGGTGCAATATATTGAAATAATTATTTTATAGTCTGTCATTCTAACAATGAATCTCTCTCCATGTGTGAATCCCACAGTCAGTGAAGTATCTTCCAATTTCTTTTTTTTCCACAGAAACGTGGATCATGGAGATTTCCATCAAAGTATTTTGATATGTTGACAATTTATATAGCTTTTAACTCTTTAATTAATTTTATCTCTTTTTGACCCAATAGAATATGAAGACAACCACACAAAATCTTTCCAGTTTAATTAATATTCGAACTTATCTATAGTTTAAAATTGACTTTATGTTCTTGCCTTTGATTTGTTGGGAGTATTGATTCTCCATGACATTGAGGTGAACTTTTTTGAGGTCGCTCTCAAGGCTTATTGATAGGTATCGAAAGAGCGCATGTCTCTTATACATGTAATATGTACTATCCAGAGAGATTAAGAGGTCTGTATCTCTCATATGGGTTCCATGAAATAAAGTCTGAGATCAATCATGACACTCTAATCAGGAAAGTGCAAAATGGAAAGGATTGTGGAGGTTGTCTGGAATTTCATCAGCTTTGTTTATTGTGAAATTGATCTGGTATGTAGAGCTTCCTAGATTAAAAAAAAATGTTGAAAATCAAATTGAAGATTGAAGAGCTTATTTAGACTCCATAAGGTAAAGGAAAAACTTTTGAAAATATTTGGGAAGATAAAACTTAGAAGGAAGATGATCAGAAGAATATAATTAACAATAACAGGAGAGAGAAAGAGGAATAATTTTCACTGTAAAAGAATAAATAATATGTGAAGAGAATATAGTAACGGGAGTAACAGGAAGGAGAAATACCTTCTAAAAATTAAAAAAAAACCAACTGAAATTGTCCTTGCTCAGCAACTTCAATATTCCTCTTTCTTTTTGAACAGAATACTGTCTGCTCAAATTTAATTCCATTTTTATCACCATCACACAAGTAAAGCAGAGACGAGCATTGCTTTGCATCATTTTTCTCATATATTTATGTCTGTTTGCTGACAGCTGCACAATAATGATAACAAGCTGAATAGTTGAATAGATTTTGTAATCCCTTTTATCAGTGCTCATCATCAAAACCTCTTTCCTTTCATCCTGGTCCTCTTCACCTCTGGCCATGTATGCTCCATTGAATGCTGATGAATAACGATTTGGCTTGTGGTTTACTCCATAAAGTGCAGCAGGAAGAACAAGAATTATTATCGGAGGAAAAATTATTATTCATTGATTTTTTGCTGTCTACACCGTCCAGATTGTTAAGCCAGGGAAAAAATCAACCCCCCAAAAATACCTTTTGGTGATGGCTGCACCACAGTTGGAATATAAGGAAAAGGGGATTTAATGTGTTGACAAAGGGATTTTCTGATAACTGCATGTTTCTTGATATTTTCACTTACATTTTTGGTATTTGGATTTGTATATAATTCCGTAGAGTATTTTTATTTAATGGTGATGTAATTGCGTTATGTTTGTAATACTGTTTTTTAATCTTTTAATCTTTTTTAATCTTGGCATCTTATATACCTATAGATAATGTAATTCAATGGGATATTAAAGTAATTTGTAAAACACAACCCCCCCCCCCTTTTATCCCTCGGGCATATCCACATTAGAAAAAACAGTCACCCCCCCCCCCCCCCCCCCGAATTAAAATGTTAGTTGCTATCTATGTCATCCTTCCCAGGGATTATAGACTTATATGCATGTTTAAAAAATCCCTCCACCCCACACACACACACCCTTTTTTGACAATCCTAGATCCATCGCTGCCCCCTAAAATTTGAGCTGTTCTGTTGTACAGTAATTTAGTCATTTTAACTGGGAAAGATATTGTGTGTTGAGAGCCAGATGGGCGTTAACTCTGTGTTAAAACATACAAGTTAACGCCCTTCTGGCTCTCAACACACGATATATTCATACTCATAGAAAGAACAAGTAAAGCATAAGTCAGAAAGACATAGGCCTATAGGTAGGCCAAAATATAAATATTTTTCTTGTAAGCTGCATGTCATCACAAGTTCAGGGTAGTTTGATATTAGTCCCCTGCATAATAAAGTGTTTATACAAGGCGCTCAGTCCCACACATCATAAAGCGTGTACTCAAGCGTTCTCATCAATCTAATTACATTCCTCTACAGACTGCATGGGTTCATCCAACCAGACATCATTTGACCATTTGACCAAAAATATTTGAAAGGACTCACATAGCATCGGCACACGTTACACCAGGTGGAGATACAACCACATAGCATGAAATAGAGAATCAATTTCGTTAGGTTTCTGCCAATATTTTCAATTCATGGAAAAAATATTCTCTCCCTCTATAAAGCTTTTGCTATAGATATAATTTTAAAAATCTGAAGATTCTATAGAAAAATACCTAGAGATGATGTCCATCAGTGCATAGAAAACAGCTGGGATTTTGAGGTTATTTGGGGTTTTTATTTATTATCATTTTGTAGTTCTCTGTTGTTTACTACAATCTTTTGTTGTGGTAGTTTAAGCAGGCTTATATTTTGAACTTTATGGAGGAATCTGTAAGAATTGACCTGTCATTGACCTGTATCGTATGAGGATGTTTTTATTATTATCCATATTCTATGGGTTTGTGGGAGGATTAGGGAAGGGTCTTTTATATTCTGAATGACAGTGAATGTCATTTCATCCTGTTCTTAGCATTTGTCCTGCATTATTTCTTCAGATCACAGTTGCAAGCATAGTACATTACCTTTAAAAAATCTTGTTGGTCTCTACCATTAAATTTTCATACTATTGAAAATCAAAGCATGCTGACATTGTTTCCCCCATTTAGGCTAAAATTGTTTTTGCATTTAGAAATATACATTGAAATCACATTGAGCACAAACAAAAACAACTGAATACCTCTATGGGACATGTTGAGGAAAGGGTAGAAACAATTGTGGTGTAGTGAGGTTTATTTCTTCTATATTAGATACCGGTACACTCTTAAAAATGCGGGGTCAAAAATAACCCCAAACGGGGTTACAAATGACCCCGGATGCGGGATCAACTATGCACAAACCCCGTGCGGGGTCACATTGACCCCGCCATGCGGGGTCACCCAAAGTAACCACGTAGCGTGGTTACATTTCGACCCCGAATGTGGTCAAAATTTAACCACGATTGTGTGGTCATTTCTGCATAACTTTACCCCGCATAATTTGACCCCGCATACTAATGATCATTACCTTATAACCCCGTCAAAACGTACGGGGTCATTTCTTCCGACCACGCAACGTGGTCATTTCCCGTCGGACGGGGTTGATACTTCTGCCAGATGCACGTGTACCATCCACGTTTCAAAGATTAAAAAAAAGAAGCTAATGTCAAGTAATATCGTAACATAACATATTTTGTATATTTTGCTCACTATGACCTATAACCTATCCTCACCTATCGTATAGCATATCATATACACCTATCATCCTACTTTAACCCTACTCCTATTATAGTCCTACATCCTATCCTATACCTATATCCTGAAAACCTTTACTTTATTATATAGGGACTGCATTGCAGTGCTTGCTAAAAGTGGTTAAAGATTTTAATTTAATTTTCTAATGTAGATTTTTAGATCTTAAACCTAATTACATGTTTGAATATGTACAACATAATAATTAGTATACATACATTTTTCATCACATTTCAAAGTGCAATCATTGCATAAAAACTTAAAAATCAAGTGTCATTTATATATATAAATTCTGGTTGTTTACGGTTGCTCATGGGTATTCAGGATACATCATGAATATTCATGACAATGGCCCAACGTTTAACCAAGTAGAAGTCGGACCAATACTTTGCTGATGAATAAGCAATATTTCAAATGGTTAGTGATTAACCAGTGAAATTGGAACATTGTGACCAACATATTTTTGGAAATAACCAAAAAACTGGTCATTTTAATGCAGCGGGAGCATTATTGATCGAAAACAACCCCGAAACGTGGTCGAATAAATTCGACCACGCAATATGCGACCCCGCATTTTTAAGAGTGTAGATTGCTTAAAGAAGGAGGAGGTTTACTCTGGAACAGTGTCAATAAAGCTTGAACATGAAAGCGCACATCCATTCCCAGACTCGAGCTCCAACCGTCATCTATGCATATTTACCTGTCACACTTCCCCATAGCGATGGGAGTCTGTGACATTATCATCCTGTTTACCATCCTAGCCCGGGTTGTTCCAGAGACAATGAAGGATAAAGCTAGAAGATGCATGATGTGGAGAGGAGGTGATGGAGCATTGCTACGTGAAGTGGAGACTTGTGCATAAAATCCTTTTCCAAGAGGAAGGAAATAAAGGGGATGTTTTTTTAGTACTGCAACTTTTGATGTGGAATGCTACTTGACATAGTTTTTATCCGTTTCAAAGATTGATGTGATGTTTGCAGTTTCCTTTGAAGAGAAAGACATATACTTCTTGGAGAAAGGAGAGAAAAGAAAATAGGAGACACCCCCCCCCCCCCCCCCTGTAAGAGAGGGGGTGAGACAGAGAAAGGGAAAGAGAGAGAAAGAGGGAGAGAGAGAGGAAGAGGGAGAGAGAGAGGAAGAGGAAGAGAGAGAGGAAGACGGGAAGAGAGAGAGGAAGACTGGAAGAGAGAGAGGAAGACGGGAAGAGAGAGAAAAGGATGAGATAGAAGATGATAGACAGAGGGGGGTAGCCTGTGCAGATGGAGGTACGGAGACAAAGACAGATAGAGAAAGAGAAAGAACGGATGAGAGAGAAAGGAAAGATAAGAAAGAAGAGAAAAAGAAAGTAATTAGAGAGAGTTAAAGAGGTTGGGAGAGAAAGAGAGATGACTATTCAACTATAGTATACCACATACATTATAGTGCAAGTCTCCTCACGAGTGACCACCACCAACGCTGACATCGCGGAAGTCATCCCACTTGTTCGTTGCTATGGTGAAAACAACTGGATGTGTCAGGGCACAGATGATTAGGAATACTCATCGTAGAATTTGCTTGTTTCTATCCAATCAATAAACAAGGGCATCTGTTCTATCCAACTAATTAGAGGTGGGTGGTAGGGTCCAATAGGTCAGCGACATCTCACCATAACCATTAATTTCGTAAACTAATCTCCTAACGTCCAACGATGTATCTCTGTTATGTGACATGTAGGCCTGTATATCTGCAGTGACCACATCTACAGAATGATCACCTGCTTACAATGGCCACCTGCTTAGAATGGCCACTTGTTTCTGTTTTTCAAGAACTAGATTCTTATCCGATGAAAACCTTTCACAATGGTTCAAACCTGGACTAAACACTTTACCTGTTAAAACCTAACCGTAACTTGACACCCAACTGCAACCCTAATCTATATACCTTAAGCTAAAATAAAATTGGAGTGATTGCTGACAGGAATGAGCAGGGAATTGAAAATAGAGGGAGACTAGAGTGAAAATTCACTCCTTTCTTTCAAAGAGCACTCAATATTCACTCAAGATTCACTCTTTAACAAGTGTATACTGACGTGACTCAGGGAGTGAAAATAGAGTGAAAATTTACTATTTAATTTTTTATTTTTTTTTAGAAAGTAGCCCAATATCTTTTAAAAAATAGATAAAGACCCTGAGGACAATTGTCACCAGAGCAAGCAAATGTCATGTCACCCATATTTCATATCCATTCCCTGAATAGGTTCAATAAGATTCAAGCTGATTGATAATACCTGTCAGGCTGATGGAATTGAAATCAGCCACTTACCTCAAAGAATAATGTCACACGCGACCATGATCTACATTTCAACAGGAAAAATGCCAATCAATTCTCTGCTATTTGATTTTTCTAGCAGACGCCAAATAACCTTTCCATTTTAGCTTTGGAAATGACTCTGCACCTCTCAAACAGTTCAATCAATAAAGTAGGATTTGATTTCACACCTAGTCCACAATGCCTGTCAAACAAGGCTACAATGGAGCTACAGCTGACATAGCGTTGAAATCTCCTAAGGTGGATGGGCCAATGTTGACATTTGGTGTGAAGTAATGGTCAGCATTGATGCTGACTCCAGAGAACGAGAGAGAGAGGGAAGAGGAGAGGGAGAGAGAGAGGAGGGAGAGTAAATGGAGAGGAGAAAATAAGAGGAAGAAAAGAGGAGAGTGAGATGGAAAATGAGAGAGAGAAAGAAGATAGAAAGAGTGATTGAAGAAAGAGAGAGAGGGAAGTGAAAGACAGAAAGTGAGAAGAGAGAAAATAGATTAGCTCATTATCAATGAATAAAGAATTTAATTCAGATAGAGAGAGGGGGAAGATATACTATATTTAAAGTAGAACTTTAATGATTTTAAATATTGGCTTAATACTTATTATTGCATAGATGGCATATATTAAACAAGGTTATCCAAATTCAACGCTTGGAAACATTTGAAGTAATGATTATTATCAATTATAAAACGGTAAAATACAGCCCCCGATATAGCAGCTGAAGAGCTCCTCGAACGCTGCTGAGATATGTGACGACACACCCTGGACCAGTCCTGTCTAAGCAGACGATGTCCCATAACATCTTACACATTTTTCAGAGCCTATTTTGTCATCTCCTCTTCACTTATTTCTCTTCCTTCACTAGCGTCAGTCTTAATGTTAGTCTGTTGCCTCACTCTTAACTTCGTGTATGGTATTATTTTGATGAAAAATGCAGCGTTAAAAAAATAAAGGAATCAGTCACTTGTAAACAAAATAAGACGCCATTGTATTTTCAGCTGCTTGCACCGGGGCATGTTCGGCGTTTCAAGAGGGAACGAATACCATCCTGCTATTATTCGGATGGCTTTTCAATTTGAAAGTGGGGTTTATTTCATTGATCATTGACCCTTCTCCTGTGTATTTACAATCAAACGGTTTTAGCTATCAGAATCAGTTTCACTTTCCCTTTATAATGGTGTGAAATAAGGTCATGTTTAAATACACCAAACTCTTTATAATTTGATAAATAATTGCATTGCAATTACGTTCATTCATTATAGGACGTCGTCTGCTTAAGCAGGATCGATCCCGAGTGTGACGACATCAAAACATCGCTATATTTCTGGCGAATCCTCGGATATTCCAGATGCTGAGAAGAGCTTTTATTTGTGTTGTTTTTATAATCATCAGATACGCAGTTGACATAAAACTTATACGATTGCCATCTGTAAGCTTCCCCGTTTCTAGTGATACATTAATTGCCATATTTGTGATTTTCTTTGAATATCTACTTTAAAAAAGTGAGAGAAGAGAGTTAGAGGGAGAGATGAAAGTGAGGTAGAGGGGGGTAGAGACAGAGGAAAGTGAGACAGAGAAAGACGAGGGGAGAGAGAAAGAAAGAAAAAATAAAGAGAGGAGAGAGAAGGAAAAAGTGGAGAGTGAGACCGGAAAAGCCGGGAAGAGAGAAGAGAGACAGAGAGAGAAGAAAGATACAAAAGAGAGAGAGAGAGGAAGAAAGAGCAGCGGAGACAGAAGAGAAAGCGCAGAAAAAGAGTGAAGGTATGGACTGGTCATGCTCTTGACACTGGAGATTAGAGACCTTGGGTAAATAATCTGGATGGACTGCTAATTATCTCTGACTTCTATATAGGGCATGAGAAGATGTATAGATTCGGACATTGCAGTGATCAATAGTTTTCTGATTGTGTTATGGTCGTGTATATAGGGTGTTTTATCTTGTTATCATATTCTGTATATGCGAGCATTTTGTCTCTCTATGTAGGTCTACATCTTCAGAAGATAGCAAAGGTGTTGTTATGCGTTAAAATGAATTTGTTGTGAAAATATTTTAAACATCTTTTATGGGGGGGGGTTATGCTCTTTATGTACTTGTTCATGGCATGAATGTCACATTTCATAGTGAACATATAGAAGTAAAGAAAAAATTTGCCTCTTGGTGTGTCTAATATTGATCATAAACCTAACAAGAAATATCTTTTTTCTGTCTCTTTACATAGAGATATTGAATGCTCTCTGTCTCTCTCCTTGGTTGCTGTGGTAACGCATAAGCACTGGTATTTTATAAGTGATATGTTTATTTCATGTATTTCTCATCTCATTACCAGGCCCATCTCGAGTCTTGCCAGTATGACATGGCTGCCTGTAGGGATGCAGTGCGATGGTAGCTCGTAATCACATAAACATGAAAGTCTCTTTTTCTTTTTCTTTACCAGGCCCATCTCAAGTCTTGCCAGTATGACATTCCCACCTTTAGGAATGCAGTGCTATGGTAGTTTGTAATCACATAAACCTAACAAGAAATATCTTTTTTCTGTCTCTTTACCAGGCCCATCTAGAGTCTTGCCAGTACAACATGGTCGCTTGTAAGGAATGCAGTGCTATGGTGGCTCGTAATCATCTCAAGGATCATCTACAGTATGACTGCCCTCGTAGGACAGAGACCTGCGAATACTGTGGGTCAGAGTTCACCGGCAGCAAGATAGATGTAAGATATAAACCTACCGTTTCTTACTTTAACCCATAGCATACTAAGACTGGTAGTATAATAGTTCAAGCCCATTATAGTTGCTTGTCAAATACAAATAGATAATATTATCATGGGACTATGTGAGGGCTCTCCAAGATATGAAATATGTTTATCAAAAAATGGATGTTGCAATGTCCTTTATTAGGTTAAATGCAAAGAATGTATCATTTTTACAGGGAAAAAAAACCCACTTTTGGAAATCTTTTGGATTTATTAATCTTTATAGTGTATTTAAGTGGAGAGAATGCATTTCTGTCTTTCTTTAAACCTAATCAGATTATTGCTTTGGCTTGTTTGCAGCATTTCACTGTTGTGTTTTTTCTGACAATGCTAATTTGTAGAGTACCCAAGTAGCATGTTTTTGCATACCGGTATGCACGTATTACCAACAATATCCAATAATATGACTCTTTGGTCTGTCGTATTTATAATTGACACTAAAATTCTAGGCCTAGATAGATATTCATGAGATTTTCCCTCTTGCATATTATCTCTCCAATCTTTCGGCAGTCTCATCTGGGTAAATGTCAGCTAGAAGTTGTATTCTGTGAAAACAAGTGTGGGGCTCAGCTGCAGAGACGCTTCATCAACCATCACATGCTGAACGAGTGTGCTAAACGATCTATTCCCTGTAAATACTGCCACAAGGAGTTTGTCTATGAAACGCTACAGGTTGGTAGTCATGATGATGATGGTGATGATAATTTTTAAGACCGTAACAATGATGGTGGTCGAGAATGTTGTGATGATGATTATAATGATAATGATTATGATGATGAAGATGAAGATGAAGATACCCTCATCAGTATTATATACTGTTCTCCATGAAGTCCTTGCAATCTTACTATTACTCCGGCTTTATCAATCGATTTGTGAATATAGAGATTGTCACTTCTTGTTGCTCAAGACAACATAGTTCATCAATATTATCTACCTTTATTTCCTAATTGAATTTTTAAGATTTGTGTAAAAATTACTGGAAGTATGGTCCCCCTACTTCTACTTCTACTCTATGTCAATGATAGTAAATATTCCCCCCCCCCCCCCCCAAAAAAAAAAAAAAAAAAAAGAAGAAGAGAGAGAGGGAAAGAAAGAAAAAAAGAAAGAAAAGAAAAGAAAAAAATATGGGAAAATGTATAAATATAAATAAAACTAAATAAATGAATAAATAAATAAATAAATAGATAATAAATAAAAAAACTAGTACTTTTGAATTTAATGTTCTTTCCTGTAGAACCACCTCCACCAGTGCCCCCGATATCCTGTATCCTGTCCTAACCGATGTGAACCAGCCAAGATACCCAGAGAGGAGATGGAGAAACATCTAACAGAGGCATGCCCATCAGCTCTCACATGCTGTCCGTTCAAGCAACATGGATGCAAACATAGGGTAAGAAAGTAGCAGAAATGGTATTAGCTGCAGTAGCAGTAGATGCAACAGTAGCAGAATTTTAACTGTCTGTTGATTCCCATGTACTCCAGAATCCCACAAAGAATATTACAAGAAGTGTAACAAGTTTGGCTATGCACTATGGAGAGTAACAGAGGCTTTAACAGTGCTGATGACCTTAAGACTGCAGTGCTAGATAAAGTGGTATAGTGGTACCATATTCATGGAACCTTAGATGGCATATGTGATGGCCAACATTCCCCCTTGCAAAGTAGCAGAAGCATTCATACTTAAAGCAGCAGGAGGGACTGTAAAAGTTATTTGATTATTGTAGTAGTAAAGAGCAATGTATTAACAGTATTTAATTAGTAATAAGTGAAGCCATTTCTATAATTCTATTTCTATAAATATAATTTTTTCTTTCTTTCTAGGGTCCAAGGATGAGCTTGGAGAGACACCTGGATGACAGCATGAAGTCTCATCTAACCCTGATGTGTAGTGTCGTCACCAGTCAACAGAAGACCATTGAACACCTCCAAGAGCAGCTAGAAACCATGTCTCTCAACACAGACGGCCAACTCCTGTGGCGTATCACCGATTACGCTGACAAGTTCACCAGGGCCAAGAACGAGGAGGAGGTGGAGCTGGTCAGTCCACCGTTCTTTACAGGTCGCTATGGTTACAAGCTCCAGGTCTCCATCTTCCCCAACGGCAACGGCTCCGGTGAGGGGGAGCACGTCTCCGTCTACATCCGTGTCACTCACGGTGACTTCGACTCGCTGCTTCGGTGGCCTTTCACCTTCCCCATCTCCTTCACTCTCCTGGATCAGAACGAGGATCCCAACAAGCGAATGCACATCAAGGAATCATTCACGCCCGATCCCACGTGGAAGAACTTCCAGCGTCCCAGCAAGGATGTCCACGTCCTGGGGTACGGCTACCCAACATTTGTCTCGCACAACTTCCTGAGAACCAGGGACTATGTAAAGGATGATGTCATGTTTCTCAGAGTGCGCGTTGACTGCTCCAGCTCATCTCTCAAGATCAAGAATGATTCCCAATCATCGTAGCATAACATCTCCTCTGTGATCTTGTATGCAAAGAACAATCATCTATGCTTCCAGGCTTCAGTAGACGTGGTAAACACCAGTCTTTGTCTTCAATTTTATGAGTTTGTACACAAATACAGAATGCAGTACTCATAGCTGTTTAGCAGTACTAGACATAAAACAATACAACCATTCAACTTTGATAATGAAATGGTACATTGTAAAAAATATATATATAAATACTTGTTAGGATTATAGATTTGTACTTAGAGATAAAGTTGAGTTCTGGTCATGAGATTGAATTGTGAAAGAAACTGTCTCAAAGCAATTGGGAAAGGTTGATTATATAGTACATAAGAATTGGTGTATGCTATAAGGTTTTGGAATCACCAAAACAAGAAGAAATTGACTCAATCCTACTAAGAGTCAAATGCACTGCACACAGAAATGTGTATATGGGACTACATACACAAAATACACTAAAATTCCAGCTGTTTCTCATCATATTTCGGATCTGTTGGCATTTGAAGAGCAATCCTTTTCGGGGGACATTTCTACTATGATATTCTTCCAAACTGACATAAAAGGAATGAGAAAGCTCACAAATTATTTTGTTACCTTTCCCAGAACTCAACCTTCCCTTTAAGTGCAGAATGCAGTACTAGGATGAAACAATACCAGCCACTTGACTCTACTTCGATAATGTAGTGGTACATTGTAAAACAATAGCTATTTTAAATTGCTATGTTGTAAATTATTTGTGAAAAGTTTTTCAATTTTCAACAAATGTAAGAACATGCTGAATATAACACTTAGTATTATGAATATGATAATGACCAATAAAAGAATAATAACACATTTCCAAGCACTTTCACACTCAGAAGTTTATAGTATGATGTAAGTTTGTGACCAAAGCAACTAAACTACAAAATCAACCACATATTTTTGTATTTTTGTAAATGAGAATGCATGTACATGCATGCAATTCACTGTGAAAGTATTCAAAATTGGGACGAATCATTGGAATTAACAAACAATTAAGTGAAGTGATAAAAGATTTTTCTTGACCTTATAGAAACAACTCCAACAAACTACCTCGGGTCCTCGATCATGGAGGATCTGGAACTCTCAAGGATTGCGAAAGCAATAATATTTCTCAGAGCAACAAGAAAAATTTCCTGACAACTAAGCAGTAGACTCCATATATATAGAGACTCTGTTTGCTTAGGATTCTTCCTCACTGTTTTGAAAAAAATCTTTTACTCTTTTTTTCACATTGTTCAATTTATGGCAGTCCATATTTTGAAAGCTATTTCTCCTTTACATATCACATGAATACGATTTTGAAGGCATTCATAGTTACCTTATAATATATTACCTTTAATCATATGAGTGAGTGAAGGAAAACTGGTTTTGAAAAACAAATCTGTTTTGGGATTGTAATTTGATTTTATTTAATTTCAGTTGATTTCCCTCTTTGAACAATCCTTGAAGTGTTGATTTTCAAATCCTCTTGAGTTGATGCATGTGCCTTAGAATTTTAACTTTGAGAAAGAAGTTTATTCCCTTTTCTCACATTCCTTATTCCATTTCACTTGTTCTTTATAATATCTTTTTCAAATCTGTTTTTCGAATTTAACATCTTCATTCTTTATTTTCAGCATTTCCTTTTTCTTTACAAATTTTCACCTCTTCTTCTCTTTCCATTTTGTCCTTTCATTATCCTCACTGTGTGTTTGCATCATGATGCGATATTCTAGTTGCGAACTACAGTGAAACCTGTCTATAAAGACCGCTCAAGGGAGACGAAAAGTGGTCTTTATGAGCAGGTGGTCTTTATGTACAGGTTCCTTTAATACACGTTTCAATGAGAAACACTTTTCAAGGGAAACAAAAATTGTGGTCTTTATAGACAGGTGGTCTTTCTATACAGGTGGTCGCTAAAGCAGGTTTGACTGTATTAATGTTTTGAGATGTCTCGTTGACTCCTAGATGTTTTAGTTCCTGTGCTTTCTGTTGTAAGCTGCCTTTTTATCAGTACATATTCTAAATATGTAGTTGAGCATGTCCTCAGTACTGATCAACGTATTTCTCTTCATTTTCTTAAAAGATTACACAATGACAAGCCTAATGTGTAGGGAATTTGTTTGTAAATATTTAATTTTGTGCAATATCCTGTTTGTTTCTCATGATCTGTATGTTTATTATAGGTATGTTCAGATGAATCATTAAGACTGCAGAATTATACTTAATTTGATGACATTTTAGTCACATGACCCAGGGGACCTACAAGTGAGTTGGTTTTAGAACAGGAACATATTGTGAACATTATGATGTAGTTCTCTGTCGTACAACATTATCATTGCTGTTGTATTTTTTTCTTTTTCCCCATCATAATGTTTTTAGATTCTGTTATTTTCATTTCCTATTTTTCTCTTGCTAGATATTAAGAATATTTCAATTCTTTCTTTCTTTTTTTTTTTTAATTTTAAGATACTGCATCTGTAAATCCCTTTAAAATTCTTTAGACTTGGTTCCATTAATACCATGATACATCGCATGGTTTTGGACAAAGCACTGTAATTTGAGGTCTCATTTTTTTAACTGATTTCACATTCTTGAAAACTAGAAGTTCAATCTGCGCAGTGCTAAAATATTTTTTTTTTCCTTTTCTCTTTGATTCAGATTTGCACTGAATTGACAAGAATCGATGAAAACGATATCTGTCATTTTTTTATATACATGAATGCTCCCATTTTGATTCCATTTCAAGTTTTAAAGTTTTCTAATATGTAAGAGGAAGCAATTGAATGTTTGTTGATATTCTGAATGTTGAATGACCATCATATCAAGAACCCTCCAGATACCATGTATAAATATAATGATATCTTTAACATGTAGTAGTTTCAGAAGTGTTAAGTCTACATTTATGATGGTGATGTAAATATGTAAATAATAGTGTTTAAGATGCTGCAAATAGAGGCTTTTGAAAGGTGCTCCTGGTGGAAACTATGGATTCTAAAGATGTTACAATATAGCTGCATTGGTTCCTATTCAAGAAATCATTTCTGCATGAGTTAATCGTTTTACAAGATTTTTGCACAAGTATGAGATAGGTGTATATTGTGTTTTTACATGTGAATTGATAATTTGGTGAGGTGTATTCAAGGAGTTTGTAGTATTCAAAAGGTATCTATTATCTTCCATTGTTACATATTTCTGTTTGCAATGCATTATTATAGGTGTGTGAAAGGTGAAATCTGGCGAGGCGTGTTAATCAAGGTTGTGCTTGGAAACTGCATTTGAAGAGAGATGAAGGCAAGCTCCGATTTTAGCAAGATTGAACAGGTTTGGTTGAATAAGATGTTCGCGTTTGTTGTGTAGTGCTGTCATGAAACATGGTTTTGCTGTGTGATATGGATTATACAAAAACAGTTGCTGCAGAAAGAAATGATATTAATATTTCAGGTTATATACACAGATGCTGCTTTGTCAACAAGTCAAGAAGAATTTCAATTATTTTAGGAAGCTTTGAACTGTTCAAAAATAAGTATTTTGATTATATCTTATGTCACATACAGATTTTATATATATATATATATATATATATATATATATATATATATATGTTGTCTATCGGGTAACATTTGTTGCAAAAGTCCAGGGGTGTTATTCTGAGATTTATTTTATCTTGATTTTAGTGAAATAATTTTAATTGTCATAACAAAATGTACGCTTATGGCGCATCATTGGTTAATGACTGCGCAAAAGTGGTTGTGTACGCGTAATTCATCTGCGCAAACACCAATTAAAATCTTTTCACTAAAATAAAGATAAAATAAATCTCAGAATACCACCCCAGAATTTCAATCACTTCAGGAAGGATTATCCTTCAAGTAGTCATCATTTTCTAAGCTCAAGTATGGATTGTTAAATAGATTATATTCCATATAGAGGTGTCGTAGTCAAGTGGTTTAACCACTTGACTGGAGATGGGAAGGTCGTGGGTTCGAACCCCGGCGCGGCACTACTGTTCTTTGGCAAGACATTAATCTACATTTGCCACTCTCCACCCAGATGTTAAATGGGTACCGGCAGGAATTAATTCCTTGAATGCTGTGAGCACCGAAATCGGTAGCCTAGCTAGAGCCGGGGTAATATTGGAGCGCCTTGAGCACCATTCTTTGTGGATATGAGCGCTATATAAATATCCAATATTATTATTATTATCATTATTATTATTATTATATTCAAATCAGTATAAAGTACTTGATTGCTTTGCCTTTCTGAAAGCACAATTTTATAAATTTTGTTTATTTAAAAATGTATAATGGTCACAAAAAAGGAGTCCTTAAAACTATGATTGCTTTGAATGAAAAATCATGCATATCATGTTCAGAAGAAATATGGACCTCTTTTTTAAAGCACAGTTTTTAACTATGTCTGTTTTGTAAAGACATACATATAATGTGCACAAGAATTATATACTGACAGCACCAATACTGTTTTGCACTCTGAACTTTAACAGAGGTATTCTTTGAATTACCTGCTTCAGTAAGTTTAATCCATTTATCCTTCAGAACTTTGACTTAAAATTATGAATTCTAAATGTAAAACAACCTTTCTCCTCATTTGCAACAGAAGGGGAAAAGATTTTTGAGTTATTAATATAACCATGATATTTCTCAAACTTTTTCTTCTTTAAATTCTTTTCATTTCATCTGAGAAGAATGTTTATTATGATTGTGTTTTATCTGATCATATAGTTCTTGACATGAAAGAAACTCATTCTTTCCTCTTTGATGCTTTATTATTCAAAGGTGTCATTTACGGTATACATGTATAGAGATTTTGCAGTTTTGCATTAGGATTCTTGTATATTTCAGGCGATAAAAATTATGAGCAAAGATAGTCCCAGGTATTACATGTTGAGCTAATAAATTGTATTTCATTTATTCATTTTTTTTTATAGGTGATCTTATTTTTCAAGATGATAAAATCAGTATAAGTATTGAGGCATACAAACATTTATTCACAATCACAAAGGTGCATACATATATTAACATTTTGCCAAACAAGTCAAATGTACCAGGTTTAAATGCATTTTGATAGATATTTAATGCATCCTTTCATAAAGATGTCTTATTCATCTTGTTTATGACAGAGCCCTTCATTCTTTAACTATTCACCGAAAGGCCCAATTTCTTGTTGTGTAAATAAGTGTAACATGTTTGGATTTTTCTATACCTGTATTATACATGTATATGATCAAGTACACCATAACGCTTGAATAAAAGTAATTATTTGAAAGCCATTTTAAAATCACATTTCATTTGATCTTTTTTGTGAGGATGACTGGTGTGTTTGTTTTAACCCTTCCGAGACAATTTACCACATTTTGTGGTTTGGCTCAATAACTTGATTCAGAGCTCTAAAAAATATACCAGAAATCAGATGTATGAGTAGAAAGAGAAAATATTTCTTAACACACTATGTCCATTTTTGTTGCATGACCATATTGTGTTTGATGCCAGGTATTTTAAAAATGAGCAATAAGCTTTAAAATCCTTAAATTGACAACATATTGAGAGGTTCAAAATCATTTAAAAAAAAAAAAAAAATCTAAATTTGCAGTTTTTCAACTTTTTGACAAAATTCCTAAATTCCTTTCACAGCAGTCGAGCAACCTATCACACAGCAGTTGCGTGTGTTACCACCTTCTGGTGGCCATTGGAGACAATTGAATAATTAACTTCATTATATGAAAATATTGTTGCCAATTTGAAGAACAAAGTGTGATTAATTTAGCCCTTAAATAATTCCTGTCCTGAAACGATATTGATAGGGATGTAGAGAAAACTAGAGTATTGCAGAGAGAAGGTGATGGGTAGAATGTAGATGTATAATGGTGTGATGGAGGATGTGAAGAAATGTCCTTGTGGTATTACAGTGAGGGAAGAGTAGGTGAGGATAAGAGGGAGAGAAGAGTGAAGAGGGATGAAACCCTGAGACAGAGAGAGAGGAGCAAGAGGGAGAGAGACAGAGAGGAGTGGGGTGAGAGAAGAGGAGCAATAGAGAGAGAGAGAGAGTGAGGGAGACAGAAAGTAGTAGAGAGAAAGTAATATTAAGTACAAGAGTGGACATGATCTTGTGCACTTCAGGAGAGAAAACTGTAAAAGGACAAAGATATTGGAAAGTTTTGGGCCAAAGCTCATAATAAAGATTTATGATAACTCTGAATCAACCTTGAATTCCAAATTCCAATTCCAATAAAGATTGCAGGATTTTCAATACATTCAGATAATGTAGACTAGTGCATCAGGGGAGCGTTTCAGCAAGTGTTTTGTCAGCGATTTTTACCGACAACTGTTATAAGCTACTGAAATCCTTGCATCTGATTGGCCGAGAGCAAATTTGTCGGTAATAATCACTGACGAAATGCAAGATAAAACACTCCCCAGGGAGATGAGTAGATTAAGTAGTGATCTTTCATCTGGGAATCACCTACTAAAAACTCAAATGTAACAGAATGCTTGTACAGTCAAACCTGCTTTAATGACCACCTGTATAGAAAGACCACAATATTTGTTTCCCTTGAAGATCATTTCTCATTGAAACATGTATTAAAGGAACCTGTCCATAAAGACCACCTACTCATAAAGACCGCTTTTCTTGTCTCCCTTGAGTGGTCTTTATAGACAGGTTTCACTGTACAAGGCACCAAGACATCGAATCAATCTAGCAGTAACACACTATGTATAGGTCAAAGCATTTGCTATCATAGTCTTTATTTCATAATCATAAGTGCATCCATAACGGTAAATTCCATCAGCAAAAAATATCTGTAATGCTTTTTTAAAAAAAAAAGAGATAAATGTCACAAATTGTATAGAATTTACATTGCTAAATAAATAAATCTCTACCAAGCTTTACTTGGACAACAGAAGCAGACATACATGTATGAAGAGGTTGGTTTTTTTTGTTAACCCTTTCAGGACAGGAATTATTTGAGGGCTAAATTTGATCACATTTTGTTCTTCAAATTGGCAACAATGATAATTTTCTTTTCATGCTACATGGTTCTAATAAAATGTAATGCCTTTGAAAACAACATACATGGTTAGGCACTTTGTCGAAAAGTTGAAAAATTGCAAATTTCAATTTTAAAAATGATTTTGAACCTCTCAATATGTTGTCAATTTAAGGATTTTGAGGTTATTCTCCTTTTTAAATTTCCTGGCATCAAACGCAATACGGTCATGCAACAAAAATAGACAGTGTGTGCAGAAATTTTTGCTCTTTCTACTCATGTATTTGGTATATTTTAGAGCGCTAATTCAAAAATTATTGAGCCAAACCACAAAATGTGGTCAATTGTCTCGAAAGGGTTAATTCAAATGCTAGTTTAAGGGCTGCTCACATTTGTCCGATAATGATAATGTATGCGCATATAAAATTTACCTATAACGATGATAAAAATGGTCACACATGACCGGTAAAATCGGAGTTCTGTCAATCAAGCAGGATGGACACTGCCCACATGATTCTTTTGAACTAACGTCACCTCGAAGGAGCACAAACCATTAGTTCTCAGAAGATATCGGAAGCTCATTACCATATATTGGAGAAATCTGACCTACCACAAAGAATTCCTATTCATTTTCCACATAAACAACCTTTGAGTGATTTGGCAACGATTTATCGTTATCTTTATCGTCATTGTTATCAGAAAAATGTGACCAGCCCTTAAAGCCGTTACACATGGATCTAAATGTACAAAGAATACATTCAAAATGAGAAATTAGAATAAAGTAAGTAATCTTGCTAATAAAGCAATGAAAAGCCACAAAGATTTGATGTTAGTACGAGTTAATTAAACAAATGATAAACAATATCATCCGCATTCGTTGGTAAGAAACAATACATTAACCATAGATACATGTACATGAAAGCTATGATTGTCAAATAATAGTATTTTAAATATCCAAATATGGATAATATCTAGAAAGAAGATTTTTGCACTATCCATCAATAAATGTCTACCTCCATTAATTGCATTGGGGAAAAAAAAGAAAAAGAAAAATACCAGAGGTACTTCAATAAAAGTTGAATTTGAGCAAAGTTTACTACCGTATATATGACACATGTATGCATTTTATTCCATATTAATCACATGTATAGCAGCTAGAGCGTCAAAGAAAATAAAATAAAATTGCAAAAGGGAACCACATAAAAATATACTTTTCTGCTGATAATCTGAAAACATGCAAAAACTTAATTTTAAGCATCATGCTTGACAAAATATGAAATAAATTGAAAAAGGAAGATAATACCTCTAACTGCTTACTCTATACAAGGCACTTGTAACAACAACAAAATCATACCCGGTTCCTAACCCAAAGAAGGACATATTTTTATTCCAGTTTGTTGATGTACAATTCATATCCTATATAAAAGATAGATAAGTTTGGAGCCAATTTTAAGATCAAAACAAATTTCTCAATGAGCTTTGTTCATTCTGTTATAAAAGAAAAATAAATCTTTTTAGTATCCATCTTTTAGAATGTTCATCTTCCAAGCGTGAAAAACCAAATTTTTCATGAAAACATGTGTTTCATGATTCAAATTAAAGCTAATCTAAGAGCTTTGAAGAGGTAAACGCATGCCTTGCTTCCTGTAAAAATAAATTATCTTTCAAATTTTGAATAAAAAATATGAAACTGTCCTATTATTAAATTTCTGAGACTGAACAATATCATGAATATCAAATTACATACACAATCAAAAGCTACTACGTTAGCATTAACCTTTCATGCACATGTGTGTTCACAAGAATTGTTCTTCCTCATGTTAAGAACTATACCCTTTGAAGATCAAAAATACTTTTAACATTTTTGACATGTCAGCACTAGGACACCCAATCTTGAAATTTGTTTAAAATTTTTGGAACACGATATGAATTACCAATGTATGTAAATCTCTGGTTCAGTCTTATGCTGTTTCATTCATGACACAAATATAATAACAGTTCTTTAAATATTACCAAGTTACTCATACTCGTTTCTACCTCTAAAGAAACAAAGTCATGAAAATGAAAAGAATAGTTTTTGGAAGAACTGTAAATTACCTCAATAATGGCAGTGGTATATTACATTTTTTCAAAACAGCAAACAAGTATTTGACGGAAGAAAGGTGAAGGGGCTATTTTTTCAGGGTGTCCAAAGAAAAATAAAGGTCAAGGTCTCAAAACACTATATATACACTAACCATCAAAAGGAAGAAATGCTTTCTATATATTTGGTATTCTATCACAATCACTTCTATCGCCTTTCCTGCATAGCTCATAGAATTTAACCTAAAATGACATGGATGCAAGTACAAAGCAGCTATATATAGAGACACAAAAAAAATCTAAATTAACATGAATCATGTTATAAATCAAGTAAACAGAAGAAAAATGAGAAACATGATATATACAATTTTATGAACGAGCATTGTGATGTAACGCTCATATGTAGCAATGCGCAAGACATAATATATAATTTATCAGTGTAAACATTAATTTAGACAGTACTGTAATATTGAGTAATATATCATTCATTCATATTCAATTTATAAACATTATGAAACATAAAAAAGGCAAATAATTGTGACAAGGGATAAAGAAAGAATTCCCTTATTTTGTCAATCTCACAAAGAGAACCTAAGAAATACAAGATCCGAACCAATGAGAAAATTCAACTCCTAAAATAGTCTTGAAATATGTCACGCAAGATCTTGTATAATATAAAATGACTTGCTTCTCTTTTGCAAGTACCGGTAGACTAATAATATGGAGAGAAATTTGTTGATAATCAGAGGACATCGCATTCGCCTCCATGACAATCCCGCAACATGCATTTCCATATAAAAATGCTGAAAAATGTCACAATCTGGTGTTTTACTGATACCTCAACACAACTGAATGCAATTATCAATACATCCTATCACTTAGAAAAAGAAATCTGTTCCAATAACAGATAATCACCCCCCCCCCCCAAAAAAAAAGAGTAGTTTGAAACAGATATTGGAGAGATCCAAAAATAATTCTTCTTTTAGTGAATTGCACACACCAGGCTCCATCAGACAAGGGATTTTATTTTCCTCTGCTTGTCTCAACCCAGGTGTAGAAAGACAGGACCAAAGCATTGCTAAAATTGCCTTGAGCATCTTTCAGATAGCATTCTATAGCCCTGGATTCACAAACACATCAATATCTTTTATTTGCAGTATGTTCAACATATCATGATCATCTGTCATAAGCGAAGCGAACGGCAATGGGGAAGTCTTGATGCTCTGCTGGTATTGTAAGAGTATGATCAACTTTTCTATTAGCAAAATACATCGAAGACCAGGGCATCGTTTCACTAAACCATCATAAGTCAAGTTCGCAAACATCCCATCGAAAGGCATGTTAATTTTAATAAAAGCCTTTCAATGTGATGTCAGCAAACGTGTACTTAATGATAGGTTCATGAGATGCTGCCAGGTACCATATTTTTAGGGAAGTCCCCATGGAGATACAACACTGAATAATGGCAAAACCATTCAGACTGCTTGAAGACATAATTCACTATGCCAACATTGAGAGACCCTCTATTAAAGCTATCTAGTTGAAAAGCTTAACAAAGCATGAGTGACAATACGCCTTGCCGTTCTGTTCCTTGAAGGTTCCCTTATTGAGCTGCTTAAGGCAGTAGTCACAGACGAAGTGCTCTGGATGGAACTTACGTTGCATGGCGGTGATACATCGGCCTGTGATAGGTTTGTTGCAGCCAGCACAGAGGGAGCCCCGCACTGCGTGGTAATGGATCTCACAGTAAGGGACGCCATCGTGATCGAAGAAATCACCCTCGTTGAAAGGTACTCTACAGTCCTGGGGGAGGAAAAGTGATGTTTTTTGGGATCATTCACCAATAATTTTGACGATACCAATTTAAAGTGATACAATGTTTTTATTGAGCAATATAGGACAAGAATCTTTTGGTTTTCATGGCAAGTTCCAATGTACATATAAACTACATATGCACTATGTGCTTAATTTACTATTTTATATTTATTGCTTTTAAATTTTGAGAATGAGAATTTCTGAAAGATAAACAAATGGTTAATACCAATCCTGTATAATCGCCTCTATGACCTGTCACCTTTGACCAACGTGAACAAAAATCTAATCAGTTTGTCTAATTATGGTGATGCATACTAGTTCCAGGTTTGAAGTTAATGGATCAAATGGTTCTTGAGATATCACGTTAAGGCTAAAACCTGCAAATTCAGAATTGATCTCTATGACCTTTGACCTACGTATCCCAAAATCTAATCAGATCATCTTTCTATGGTGATACATATACATGTACTCCTAGTACCAAGTTTGAAGTTCATATCTCAAATGGTTCTTGAGATATCGCTAGAACGAGAAAGCGGGACGGACGGACGGACGGACGGACGGACAACCCGAAAACATAATGCTTCCGGCACCACCTTTGGTGGGCGGAGGCATAACAAAGACACACAACATCACTGATTAACACATGATAAATTAAATTTTATGTTTGTTTCTATATGTTCTTGAAGCTCATACCACCATATTTTATTGCTGTATCATAAATATTCTTAAGTTGAGGCAGCAGCTAACAATTAAGTATTCTTCAAGGGTGTTTATAGAAAATCTAACTGTCCAAACTGAAATTAGCAAAGCCTGAGTAAATGACTACAATGTGCGTAATCCTCAGTGACTAAAAGGTTAATGGCCTAGACTTACTGTACAAACAAAGCAATCTGAATGCCACTCTGCATAATCTAACATTTACTATTATTACACACACTGAATGCTTCTTCCCGTATCATAGGACATCAACTATCATGCATGTAAGTAAAAATGGCAAAGCTTAAAGGGAAATCCAACCTTAAGAGCAAGCTGCTTTGAAAGAAAGGGGAAAAGTCAGCGAGGAAAGATTGGTAAAAGTTTGAACGAAATCGGACAAACAATAAGAAAGTTATGAATTTTTGAAAGTTGTAATCACTATACATATGGGAATTTCAAATTGGCCAAATAGGTAAGGTCACTGTGATGTAGCTGTGGACAACTCCCCCTTTTCAAACTTTCACCATCCTGTTTTTCTTATTTTTCTGCTTTCACACAAATCATCTTATTACCAAGGTAGGATTGCCCTTTAAAAAGTTTGATATGGACTTACTGCACAAACAAAGCATTCTGGATGCCACTGTGCATTCAATGCTGTAATGAAGTTCTCCATGATGGCCCTGTTACATCCACCACATCGTGGAGCAAACATATCAAAGTAATCGTCCCGGCAGTAAGCTCGGCCGTTCTTCTCGTGGAAGCCATCTTCACCAAATGTCTTACCGCACTGAGCGCAGAAGAAGTGTTCTGGATGCCAGGTCTTATCCAAGGCTGTCACACATCTCTGCATGGAGAAAAGAAGGATGGGAGAGGTTATAATAGCTTGATGGACTCAACTTGAGAGGAGAGGTTATAATAGCTTGATGGACTCAACTTGAGAGGAGAGGTTATAATAGCTTGATGGACTCAACTTGAGAGGAGAGGTTATAATAGCTTGATGGACTCAACTTGAGAGGAGAGGTTATAATAGCTTGATGGACTCAACGTGAGAGGAGAGGTTATAATAGCTTGATGGACTCAACTTGAGAGGAGAGGTTATAATAGCTTGATGGACTCAACTTGAGAGGAGAGGTTATAATAGCTTGATGGACTCAACTTGAGAGGAGAGGTTATAATAGCTTGATGGACTCAACTTGAGAGGAGAGGTTATAATAGCTTGATGGACTCAACTTGAGAGGAGAGGTTATAATAGCTTGATGGACTCAACTTGAGAGGAGAGGTTATAATAGCTTGATGGACTCAACTTGAGAGGAAAGGTTATAATAGCTTGATGGACTCAACTTGAGAGGAGAGGTTATAATAGCTTGATGGACTCAACTTGAGAGAGGTTATAATAGCTTGATGGACTCAACTTGAGAGGAGAGGTTATAATAGCTTGATGGACTCAACTTGAGAGGAGAGGTTATAATAGCTTGATGGACTCAACTTGAGAGGAGAGGTTATAATAGCTTGATGGACTCAACGTGAGAGGAGAGGTTATAATAGCTTGATGGACTCAACTTGAGAGGAGAGGTTATAATAGCTTGATGGACTCAACTTGAGAGGAGAGGTTATAATAGCTTGATGGACTCAACTTGAGAGGAGAGGTTATAATAGCTTGATGGACTCAACTTGAGAGGAGAGGTTATAATAGCTTGATGGACTCAACTTGAGAGGAGAGGTTATAATAGCTTGATGGACTCAACTTGAGAGGAGAGGTTATAATAGCTTGATGGACTCAACTTGAGAGGAAAGGTTATAATAGCTTGATGGACTCAACTTGAGAGGAGAGGTTATAATAGCTTGATGGACTCAACTTGAGAGAGGTTATAATAGCTTGATGGACTCAACTTGAGAGGAGAGGTTATAATAGCTTGATGGACTCAACTTGAGAGGAGAGGTTATAATAGCTTGATGGACTCAACTTGAGAGGAGAGGTTATAATAGCTTGATGGACTCAACTTGAGAGGAGAGGTTATAATAGCTTGATGTACTCAACTTGAGAGGAGAGGTTATAATAGCTTGATGGACTCAACTTGAGAGGAGAGGTTATAATAGCTTGATGGACTCAACTTGAGAGGAGAGGTTATAATAGCTTGATGGACTCAACTTGAGAGGAGAGGTTATAATAGCTTGATGGACTCAACTTGAGAGGAGAGGTTATAATAGCTTGATGGACTCAACTTGAGAGTAAAGGTTGATGTACCATCCAGGAGCTCATATTTCAGACCAAGTACTTTTTAAATATTATTAGAAATAAAGCTGATAGCTCAAGGTTCACAAGGAAATAGGCATTACAAATCAAATCTATTGTCTCCATCTGAATTCTTGAGGGAAAGAACATTATATATTGTCAACCCCTTACAGTGCTGTCAAGTTTACAACCTCTATTATGAATAAGATTTTATGAGACAAGACTTCATTTATAATGTAGTTCTTTTCTTTATAGTCATTCCTGATGTTTTTTAAATTTCAAATTTTTGGCCCTTTTAAAAGTCAAAGACAGAAAACAAGCTTTCCTTTAGTAGTCAATAAGTATTATTAGATTTGGGCGCTTCATACATCACTCTACGAGTTTCAGAATTTTAATATGTAGCTTCAACATGAATTAAGCAAGAGTGATAGGGGTTCTCATACCCAGTACTATAATATAGCCCTAAAAGAGCGTGAAGGACATAACCGATAGAATATAACTTGTTGCATTGATCATATTTTCTACATAATAAAAAACAAACAAAAAAACATAACATAGTAATTGAATAGTACGACTGACATTTGATAAGTATGTAATCATGACACGCTCTTTACTATTTGTGAACCCCATTTATATAATTGTTATATGTATGCATGTATATATATGCATATATGTATATGTATATGTATTTGTGTATCAAAATAAAGGATGACTGAAATGCATTGATTGCCAATTACAGAAATTTTATTCTCCAAATTTTCGGGGGTCCTCCCCCTTCGTCAGGGAAAACGTGAAGTGATTTCGACTGATAACAAACAATAATAAAATAAAAGCAAACGCAGTCTAAGAGAAAAGATTTCCCAGTGGCTAATCACTTCAATCTACCCAACCATTCAATTGATGACCTCAGGGTCTGCATCTTCGGGGGTAACTACAAATCGGCTGACGAAAGGAAATGGGCAGAACGACCTTAACAAGGACCTCGCGTGGCTCAGCCCCTACACATTTTTCCGTTAATCCTGTTGCTTCTGCGTCCTTCTTTACAGTGCTTTCAGACTTGATTCTAATTTATATTATTTTGTTATGGTATGACCATTCTTCTTTATGCCAAGTGCTTTGTCTCTGTCTCTGTACAGCTTTCGCAGTCTAAACGTCTTCATATTAATTATGACGTCTTTTTCATTGTGACGTTTATTACGTCATAATGCCTAATTTTAACCCCAGCAACACTAGCGCATAATGCATTTGCAATATACGCTTAGACTGCGTTTGCTTTTATTTTATTATTGTTTGTTATCAGTCGAAATCACTTCACGTTTTCCCTGACGAAGGGGGAGGACCCCCGAAAATTTGGAGAATAAAATTTCTGTAATTGGCAATCAATGCATTTCAGTCATCCTTTATTTTGATATCATCATAGCCTATGCCAATACGTGGAACATTATGAATGTATTTGTGTATGTTATACATAGTTTATATTTTAAAGGGGGACTTTCAAGCCTTAGGCTTATGACTAACCCCTCCCATGCTATGACTGTTTTATTGTTATGTTGATATGTTATTTTGTATTTGATGCATGGAAAAATAAAATCAGTCAATCAATCAATCAATAACAAATTAATGAGACGATAGCAAAGCGCACACATACATGTAAACTAGAGCACTCGGAGGGGGGGACCAGTCCGAGTACATGTATCCCCAGAACCCGTCACCCATCCCCCATTTGAATCATTTGAATTGTTGTGACTGAAATGGATAAAGTGGCAATTTGGGACCTCGGGTATCACTGCTGACAAATTTGACCTTTTGTACTTTTGTCATTTATGGTTACCATGGCAACGATGACTCCACCCACACCAAAAATAGGCGTATTCATCTTACCATAATGCACCTCCATGCGATATATGAAGATGATCCGACAAGAACTGCAGCCAGTAGAGCGCTCACAAGAAAATCTTTACCATTTATTTTTAAAATATAGTTACCATGGCAACCATGACTCCGCCCACACCAAAAACAATAGGCGTCTTCATCTTACCATAATGCACCTCCATGCAAAATTTGAAGATGATCCGACAAAAACTGCAGCCAGTAAAGCGCTCACAAGAAAATCTCTGCGGCGGACGCGGACGCGGCGCGACGATGCCAAATCCATAGTATCCCCGAACTATTGACAAAAAAGGGGTCGTGGTCTAGTGGATACGTCACCGGACTGTGGCTCACATGGTTCGCGGTTCGAATCCCGCCACGGCGCTAATGTCCTTTGGCAAGACATTCATCTACATTTGCCACTCTCCACCCAGGTGAAGTAAATGGGTACCCGGTAGGAAGAAATTCCTTGAATGCCTTAGCGCCTGTCATGGCAGCTCGGCTAAAGCCGGGGTAATAATGTGATACTTTGTATTAAGCGCAGTAGAGTATATGTGTATAGTAGCTGCGCTATATAAATGGACATATTATTATATTATTATAAAAGGCTTACATCTTTGATAGGTCCATGGCAGTAGGCACATTTAGGAGCGAAGAGGTTATGATAATCCTCCTCACAGAATGCTTGTCCGTCCCTCTCAAAGAACGTCTGAGTACCAAGCTCCTTCTGACACTGGGCACATACAAAGTGCTCTGAATGCCACGTCTGTCCTAGGGCTGTCACAATCTGAAGAAATAGAGAGGAATATGGAGAGATTACTTGAGGAACAAATTGTTTCTGATATTACACAGTTGGTACTCCGAATGCCACGTCTGACTCAAAGAAGGTCTGAGTAAAAAGCTCTTTCTGACAGCGCGAAAAGAAAGTGCTTTGAATGCCATGTCTGTCCTAAGGCTGTCACAATCTGGAGAAGGCGAGATCAATATGAATTCAATGAGTGTATACACATAATTAAGTACCTTCTCTGTCTGAATAGTTTTCTGAATGGTCATCCCTGAAACAAGGCTGTCAAAATATAGTCGAGGAGAGATTCATTCAGTTTGTATTTTACTCAAGATAATTAAAGTATGTACGTACATGTATGTATGGGTATGTGTGCAACAAAAGGATATATTAAAAGAGATAATAAAACTACCTGTTTCATATAAATTGTTATCAATAACAAGTTGCAATAGTTGTTATAAGCTACTGAAATCCTTGCACCTGATTGGATGAGAGCAAATTTGTGATAGAAATATGGCAGTTGCTATTGATAACAAGTTTTATGAAACAGGACCCTGGAGAAGTATTTCATTCAGTAGAACAAAGTCAATAAGCCAGTTCTTAATTATAATTTGCCCACGTGCGGATAAAGGTCATTTGTATCAAGTACGAATGACCTTTATACGATGTCATTTTGTACGCACCACAATGCGCACGCCAGCATGATTTTTCCGTAGCGCGTCCACCAAAACAAATGCACATGCGCATACCAATTGGGTTCATTTCAGGTCATCTGTACCTTGTCCAAATTAAGAACTGGCTTATTTCTCAGGATATATAATTGTACACTCAAATACAAAGACATTCTAACAAACAGCTACACATTTACATGTACATGTAAGTATCAGGAAACAAGAACAATTGCCTTTCAAAAAGATTCTCACAAGTAATTCCTGAGCTGCTATCTTTCTAAGCCTTTCTAGAGAGCAATATGGGTATGGAAGTATCGGTACAAAGATTATCTTCATTCTATCACAGCTGAACATCCTTAGTTATCTAGCTGCAATCAATACTAATCTCCTGCTGACTTATGTCGGCCAGACTTCCTGGGGAGCGTTTCATCAAGTGCTTTGTCTGTGATTTTTACCGACAACAGTTATAAGCTACTGAAATCCTTGCATCTGATTGGCTGAGAGCACATTTGTCGGTAAAAATCACTGACAAAACACTTGATGAAACGCTCCCCTGTAGAACATGAAACTAGAAATGGATCCTTTAAACCTCTTTCACACATATGTACACAAAACACCTCAGAAAAATAAAATGACAGACTGTAGTGTGCTACATATATATTTCCGTATCTAGTGAACACAGCCAAGAAAGTACACGCAGAGGCTAGTGTTGCAAACAGCTAATTGCATACCCTCTTGCCATTTACAAGTAAAATGATTTTTATGTTGAAGTCATTGGCGGATCCAGGGGGGGGCACAGCCGGCCCGTGCCCCCCCTTTTGGAAGAGAAGTATGAATTTTTACCATAGACGATCCGCCATTTTCGCGATTGTGCCCCCCCTTTTAGAGTGAAGACCTTTTTTTTTTTTTTTTTTTTTGCTTGTCAGGGAATTATGGAGGGAAACTGGACACCATAACCCCTTACTAAACGATTTTTGAAGGTTTGGCGAAAAAAAATTTTTCGTCCCTACCCCCCCCCCCCCCCCCCCCCCCCCCCCCCACTGAGCGACTTTTCGAGAAGCTGGCGAGACCAAAAAAATACGGGTCTACCTTTTCACAAACTTTCATTTTTGTGCCCCCTCTTTTACTAAATCCTGGATCCGCCCCTGGTTGAAGTGATGGTTTCTAAAGTAGTTAACCATGCAATATGTGAACAAGGCTTTAGTTTTGATGCATGTCAAGTAGGTTTTGATGTGTTTTTAGCAGCTCTGTGTAAATGCTCATTCTAGAAGTGGAAAGTATCAGTCCAGTAGAATATGATTTGAGGATAAAAAATTAAAATGTTGCACCAATTTTGAGGTCTGTTTTGAGGTCTGTTTTGAGTCTCTCAAGATCATAACATATAATTGCCAGATACAATTGCCATCATAATTCCATGAATTTTTCCCTCATATTTCTTTTTTTTCTTGTCTATTTTTTTTCCTTCAGTGAAAACGAGACAGGCACCAGACATCACTACCTTAATATTTACTGGCTGTTAAGAACTATGCAATGAAAATTTTGTGTTCCGTACATTTTATGAGAGACAAGACATGGTAAACCACCTAAATTAAGTATAAGCAAAGTTTATGTCACAAATTTATGTAATTTCAAAACACGCAGAATAGGGACCCCCAAGTTATTTTGCCCCTACAGTTTTTTTCTAAACTCTTTTATGACAGGAATTATTTAGAGGCTAAATAGATCACATTTTGTTCTTCAAATTGGCAACAATGATTTTTTTTTTAATGCTACATGGTTCTAATGAAATGTAAAGTCTTCAAAAACAATATACATGGTTAGGAACTTTGACAAAAGGTTGAAAAAATTGCCAATTTAAAAAAAAAACAATGATTTTGAACTTCTCAATGTGTTGCCAATTTAAGGATTTTAAAGCTTACTCCCCTTTTAAAAATTTCTCGCATCAAACGCAAAATACGGTAATGCAACAAAAATGGACTCAGTGCATGCAGACCTTTTTGCTTTTTCTACTCATGTATCTGGTATATTTTTTAGAGCTCTGAATCAAAAGTTATTCATCCAAACCACAAAATTTGGTGAATTGTGTTGAAAGGGTAATTGACTGCATCATGTCTGAATATCTGTCATATCATACCTGTCCAGCGATAGGTTTCTGACATGCTGCACACATTCCCTTAGCCATGGTCTGTACACCTTGTCTGCTGACATCCGAGTTTAGATGACCCAACATAGAATCCAGCTGACTGGGCTGGGATGGGGCATAGTTCTGCTGAGCGGGTGCGGCTGCAGGGTGCTGCTGGGCTGGCTGCTGCTGGGCTGGGTACTGCTGGCCCGCTGGGGGCGGGGGTGGGGGCATGTTGTTGATGTTGACCATGTTGGGAGGAGGGTGGGCTGGCTTCGGGGGAGGGGTGACCTTGTGGGGCTGGGCGTAGGCTGGTTCCTGGGCCACTGCATCTGTCGGTGAGAGCTGGGATTGGAAAAGGGAGAGAAAGTCAAGAGTCAACTATTTAGCTCAGTATCTAATATTTCTATTAAAAGGCGTGACTGGATGTATTTAACTGTACAAATGGAATATCTGACTGAATACAATACATACAAAAGGAAACAGAATTACTAGCCCTCTCCAAGTAATATGACATTCTATTGAGGCCATTCTTTATGTATCCATGTAGGAAAATCTAACAGGGATAGGAGATGGCCTTTCTAAACAGCTTTGATTATATCGCAAGCTAGTCCTTGCAAAGCAGAATTGCTTGCCTTACTATAAAGATGTCCGTTGTTACCTGGAAGTCTGATAGTGATGCCATGAGGTCATCCAGCTCCTTGGTAGCTGAGGATGCAGTCCTTAGAGGAGGCTGACTGATCTGAGGCTGAGCCCCTGGGGGCGGGGCATGGGTACTGTTTGTCATCACCCTACTGATTGGCTGCTGCTGGGAGGGGGGCGGGGCAGAGTTCTGGGTGGGCGGGGCAGAGTGCTGAGTGGGCTGAGAGTGAACAGGAGGCTGGGAGTGTGTTGTGTAGGTCTTGGTGGTTGTCTCAACTGTGTAACTGTTAAAAAGATAATGAACACGTTCAATTTCGGTAAAGGAAAGTATGTTGAAAAAGGGAAGAAAAAAAAAGTTTAATGATGTATAGCAAATTAATTATGTTTCTAAGATGTTGTACATGTAAGTGATTTGAATGGAATACTGAACGAATGAGGCCAACCAAGTCCAGGTTGTAAATTTCTATATGCAGCAGTTATATGCAAAACTAGTGGCAGCATTTTTATACTTTTTTGGAGCATTCAAGATTTTTTTCATGAACAATTCACAACCTTAAATTTCTATCAAAAATGCACCTTGCACTTACAGGAGAAGTCTGCCCTGAGATCAAATTCAGCGAAAGTTTGAGATTTGAAATAAAAAAAGGAGAATATACATGCATATAGATCACGAAGGGTATCATGTACAAATAGTTGCCAATTTGTGTAGAAATGTTAATATGGCACGAAAAAGAGACAGATAACGAAGCTTTTCGACCTGCACTCATCAGGTTATCATACAGGTATGTAACAAATTACTCGAAATCAACTATATTATACTCGATGAACCCGGACACCGTTAATTTCAATTCGCAAAGCTTGGACGAAATTTTTTTGTCTACACAAAAGGGGTTCATGCGATTGAATGTAGGCGGCTTCCAGAAAGCGTAAATGCGCTACGCTTCTGGCCCGGGACATAATATAGTTGATTTCAAGTAATTTGTTACGTACCTGCGTGATAACCTGATGAGTGCAGGTCGAAAAGCTACGTTATCACGTCTCTTTTTCGTGCCATATTGAAATTTTGTAATACCAGGAAATTATTCATGTAGAGATGTTAAAAATTAAAAATTATTTCCTTCCGATGCTATATCTGATTTTTTTCACACTTACACAGACATGTTTATTTGACTTACCTGGAAGGTGTGACAGTGCCTACAAGGTCATCCAGCATGTCATTGAGATCACTGACCCCTCCTCCTCCTCCTCCTCCTCCCCCTCCTCCCCCTCCTGCCATGTTAGTCCGAGGAGGCTTCATTATTCCTGCTGCAGGGGGTGGTGGCTTGGGTGGAGGGGTGGAAGCTGGAAATAACAACAGAAATAAATTCAATATATTGGTTGTCGATTGTCATGAAATTTGTGTCCACTTTTCAAAAAAGTTTCATGAAATATCAAATTTAAAAATTTCATTCCTGCATTTGTCAGTTTTTTCGAGATAACAATGTAAATATATAGGAAAATTTCATACTGACATCTACATTGAGTCGTCTGTGAATTTAAGGGCCAGCCACATATAACCGAGAACGATAATGACGACTATACAATACAATCAGCATGCAAAAGAGGTATTGAATTAAACAAACCATTAAGGTTCACTAGCACAAACAGGTCAGCTACAATGATATATGATACTTCTGCATACATCAATATTATAGCTATAGATATCAATATCGGTGATATTTTACCAGTCCTTTAGCCCCTGATTGGTGCCCTGAGTTACATGTATGGTTATGGAAAATAACTGCAGAGAGAAAGTTTGTGACACATTGGCATGTTGTCAAAGTTGCTAGTAATATCAAAACAATTTTTATAGTTTACAGATGCACAATATATCAGTGCCAAAATCACTGACAAAATCACCGACAGTGAATGACTCAAAACCAGTTGCTTGAATGCCTACAGAGTAGACACTGTACATGGTTCTGTCATTTTGGAGGATAGACACTTTGGTACATACTTGGTACATGTACACCTACATTAACTCTTACTGTGCCAAGAAGTTCAGCTCTTTTCAAAATTCACCAAAATGCGATCAATGCTTACTTTTCAAATGTCTGCACTTCATTAACCATCTATTTTTTCACAAAATATTGTGTACAAAATGTGTACATTTACGCATACGAAAATTATGTTTGAGTTTCTTTTTTGTCCATCATTTGTTTACTATTGTTTAATGTTGAAATAAGGTAATATATTTTTTAAAATCTGCAATTTTCTCTGAAATGGTAGCATATAATTATAATCATATATTTAGAATGCTTGATTTGTGCTCAAAATTTTGATATACATTGATCACCAAATACCTTTCCTGTGGTTGAGCAATTGGTGAATGAAAATGACAAGTCTATCGGCACTGAAAGAGTTTATAATGTGTTAAAAAAAAACAATTTTGTTTGCGGGATCGGAGTCCTTGGGAGATTTGTTATTGTAAAAGTGGGATTTGATTGCAAAAAATGATTTGTTATATTGTTTTAGCACAGCTCTTGTGAGTCTAGCAGAGCTTTATAGGTAGACTATCATATCATCTCCTCAGAGGAAGAAAGGCATTTTATTATTAAACCCTATCAGGACAGGAATTATTTAAGGGCTAAATTGATCACATTCTGTTCTTCAAATTGGCAACAATAATATTTTTCTTTTAGTGCTACATGGTTCTAATACGGTGTAATGTCTTTCAAAACAATATACATGGTTCATAATTTTGTCCAAAGTTGAACAAATTGCCAATGATTAAAAAATCGATGATTTTGAACCTCTCAATGAGTTGCCAATATAAGGATTTTAAAGCTTATTCTCAATTTTAAAATTCCCAGCATCAAATGCAACATGGTCATGCAAAAAAAAGGCATACATTGTAGTACATGTATGTGCATGCTCTTTCTACTCATGCATATGGCACATTTTCTTTTTAGCTCTGAATCAAAAGTTATAGAGCCAAACCACAAAATGTGGTCAATTGTCTGGAAGGGTTGCTAACAAACCACTGGCTCTTACTTTGAAGTGCAATACACAATCAAAAGCAGTGTTCAAAAGCTCAATATAAGTAGTATCATATCACAGTATGCCATATGATGAAGCCATTAACATAACTCACATTTCTTGTGGTGCCTCTTAGTATACATCCTGAAGTAAATTATCCTCCCTTGGAATTCCAGCTAGCCCCAGAATTTCAGAAAATAACCGAGATGCCCGATGAGAAAATGTTGCAATAGTAGTAACTAGTAATCCAGCAGCACAAAATATTTCACAATTTATATCAAAAGATGCACCCAAACTGCCACAGACAGCACTGATGTTGCAGATGATTATTCAGAGTTCCTTACAAGTGTCTTGAATTTACCACTGTTTCAAAATCCCACAAGCACCAAGCGAATTAATAATTGAAGGATTTCAACCACCGATAGATAATTCAGCTAAAGATCTGTCTCCAGTTAGAATTCAATGATTGACTGCACTGATAGAAGAGGCAGACAAAAAGAAATAAAACATTCAGCAAGTACATTAGAGAGCTACAAGACAGCATACAAATTATGAACACACCGAAGTGGGATACCTTTAGCATAAGTTTGTTAAACGCATTGCTTATCCCAAGTAGCTTTCCGACAGCCTCCACATAATAATGGTTGAAACTTGAGAATATTTTTCACCATTCAATGATGATAACTTGCACTGGAATTATGGCGAGGTCTGTAATTAGTCACCATGTACAAACCTAGCAAACATCGAGCAGCAAAATGGCATTCAAAATACAAACACATCTAAAGAGTAAAAGGATACATTTACAAAATGATGCTTGTCCAACACATCCGCTTGATGATGTAGTAACTCTCTATAAAATGGCTTCACAGCAATTTCCTTATAATAATCATTAAAAATAGTTTCTATCACCATCAGATCACATCATCACTGTACTTAAGGCAACACACATAATTAGTCACAATTCAAAAACCAAGCAAAAAAGAAGGGCGAGTCCAAATATGGCATACAAATTATGAGTGTGTCCAAGTAATAAAGGGGCAGCTTTATTCAAAACATGAGGCTTGCCCAACATTTATTCCATTGCCAATTGCCTAAAAAATGACTCCTGATAATAACTATTAAAAACTGAAAGTAGCAATAACCATTAAATCACAATAATTTGTAAAGGAGATAAGCACTTCATCTGCAATTAGTCACAAGGTAACAACCCACAGATAATGGCACTAATGCCTCCCGTAATTGCACAATTTTCCTGTAATAAGTTTCAGTGATTTCCAAAGACAAGATGTAGATCACGGCAATAAATTGAGAGCAAAGCGAAGAGCGTAGCAAGACATATTCCTGTGTGTGCATAGCCTAGTCCCTGCACCGATCACAATGACGAAGATGAGATAGCAGGAATAGGGACAGAAGCGGTTTGAACAGACAACCCAGATAAAACATGAATCATAATTGATCACTTCCAGCCTCAGGAAGGGTCCATTAATGGGGGATGCAACATGGGAAATTTGCTTAATTTCTTTTATCATCATAACGGAATGTTTTAGGTGTAGTGGCAGGTGCATTGTACCAAATCTTATATAATTCAATAACCCAGCCTTTCTTCTTCAAACACTTTCTCTCTTGTCACCTGATACATGTAGGCTGGCATGCTATGAACTCTTAGCATTCGTGTTCAGACTCTGCTAAGAGCCCTTCAAACAAACTAAAAAGGAAAACACTGAACATTTTAACCTGACAAAAAACTCAATCAAAATTATGACTGTTGATAAATGTGCCAGCACAGTTGTTTCGACTATACTCGAAGTATAATGAGGGTAATTTAATGAGGGGGAGTTGCTGGGAGGGGGGGGGGGGGGGGGGGGGTATGATCCTCTGCAATGATATAATGTTACGAAGAGGTAAATCAGGGTTCTTTTCAAGACTATTGACCTTTCAGAGGAGAGATGATTCCATAATTTATATCAGTCTGACTCACACTTTCACTTTGAGAAACTCAAAAGATCTATAGCATACATCTAACTTCAATTGAAATCATCTCCCAACCAAAGTGTGTACTTCAGTTTATGTCTTGTTCATCTATATGTGCATTCATGACATACCAGGGGGTTTCCGCCAAAGACATACCGATAATCATTTGGGTTTCAGGTTAACCACACGCTGACCTCCATCTCACAAACATTATCCAGGTCACCATAGGATGCATTCCAGTTTCCTTCATATCATCTAAACGCTTCTCAAGATGCTGGGATTTGGGTCTATAAATAGCTAATGTAAAACCAGGAACTTTCACGACCTGAAACTTTCTCAAATTGTTGACTGTTGTTTTCACGGTAAGAAACTTTCAACAATTTTGCAAAAATTCAATCAGTCTGCAGCATGAAATATTCACATACCGCTATCTGGATAACTAGAAATCTTTGAAATTATTCTAGTAATAAAGTTCACCATAATTACTCGGATGATGAAGATTACAGACTAATGCGGTGTTGCAAGAAAGTTGCACTCAATTGCAAACGATTGCAAATATGATACATGTATTTTAGATGGAACTTGCAATTAATTGCAAGACTTGCGACTGATATTGGGGATTTGCAATTGATTGTAACTTTCTTGCAACACCCCCCTATGTGAGTATGACTTGAGGTCCTTAACCCCAACATGACCCACCATCTCCTGATATATATACTATATCCAGGTCACCATATGAAACATTCCAGTTTCCTTGATCATCTGAACACTTCTCAAGATGGTATGATTCACCTTGGTCTATTAATATCCATACATCAATGTGATCAGTTGGATGATAAGTCAAATCAATTCCTGGTTTCTTGTCACCTCCCAATTCCTCTTCCTTTCAATCAACCTCCTTTTATTTGTTCCTTTGATATCTTTTGTTTAGATATGATGTAAAGAAGAATCAGAGGAGATCTAGACTATTAAAGGTAACAAAAACAATCAGTCTTAAAATGCGATATCACTTTGTTCTAAGCTCTGGAATTAAATTAAGAATTTGTTGAAATGGATCCCAAAAAAATTCATACAGGCATATCAACCCATGCACACCATGGAGAATGTGGGCACTAGAGCAATCTTTGCTTGGTGAGCTGTCGTGGGTTGCACAATCATAGTGAAACCCAATGCATGCTTCAGGGAGGACCATCCACACACCAGTCCACTCACATCTTGGAGAGTATGCAGACGAGAGCTACATATCTCTGTTGTGCGAGCTGTCACGGGCTTCGTAATCATGGTGCCATCCTGGCACGCATCAGGGCGGACCACTGGCATAGTGGATAAAGAGCAGTCTAGGGCATTGTGTGAAGCAAGAACTGATACATACATGTACGGGCAATGCACGCAATTCTAGAGCAGGAAGGGCCCCCAGCACACCAGCTTCGTTTACATCGCAGCGACAGAGCAGTCCAGCACTATCTCCAAGGTGTGAACAACATGCTCCACATCAACCTCTTCCCTCCATCCAAGCATCAAGCAGGGCAAGTCAAGCAGTAATTCAAGGTTATACCTCAAGGCATATGGCTACATCACAGACCAGCGCGCCACTGCTCACTCCGATGCAGATACAAACCAATCATCTGTACCTCGGAGGGGAGGCTAATTAACCATGACAAGCAAGACAAGTCTCTGTACTATGTTCAAATTATTCATGGATGAGGCAAGGAGGGAGTGAAGCTTTCATAAAAGAGGTTCTATAAAACACGGTCCAGTGACAACTGCTCTACAGTCAAATGACAACACTAAAGGTAAGGAGGTAACAAGCTTGGTTAACAGAGGTACTACGAAATATGCTTCGTTGACAATTGCTCTGTGATCAATTCATAACATTAACCCTGGACCACACACTACACATAAACCCTAAAGCCTGGCGTACACTGCACGATATGACTACGATGCGATTTTGGGAAAAGTTTTTATAACATTTGATATGAACCTTCAAACATGTAAAATTTTCGTGATCAAAGTTCCGAATAGTAGTATGAATACTAAAATCAAAATTCCGGGCTAATGCGAGCCCCCGTGTAGGAATAAAAGCGAATTCAATTCCAAATCGTAGTGACGTCATACCAATCTTGCGATCGACTAAGATTTGAAGCCGATTTGGCCTTTACTCTAACCAGAAGAATTACAGTTAACCAAAATTTCGATATAAGTATTCGTATCATTATTCCGAACTTCAAATGAGATAATTTCACTTTTTAAACCTTCACATTTAATGCAAACTGCAATTTGTTCAAAAATCGGGTCGCAGTCGGGTCGTATCCCTAACTCTAACCTTAACGCTAACCCTAACCCTAACTCTAATCCAAACTGCAACCCTAAACACACCCCTATATATCTTTGATGACGTACAATGAAAGCACAGTACAACTGTCGCAGGCAGAAAATGTCACGTAACCTAAGGATAGTGGCACCATAATCTGCATGCATCAATCAATAATACACTTGTAAAATCAAGAGTAAATAAGCATTCAATAAAAACTTGAAGGATTCATATTCACTATAGTCACTTCAACCAGATATATTCAACAGTTTGCTCATCATTTGGCACACACAGAATTCCAATGCTTTGTTTTGACACAATTTACGGGATCATTGTGGAAGTTAGGAAAACTTTGTAATGTCTCTAATTAAGCCTGAGTCGAATCGATTGGTTAGCCGGTGTTCGATCAAAGACATCGAATCCCGAATACGTTTTGGCAAATCCGGTGCATCGATTTGTAGTCCGCCAGATTTTCGACTACCGTAGCCACCATGAAAAGAGCAAATAAAAAAAGAAACTCTGTAACGTACAGTATATACTAGCAGAGAACATGAAGGCGACTTCAAACTGTTGGCTAACTTTCGCTAATTCGCTCGCGGAGGACGTCGCGCTTTACCTGTGCTTTCTCTATGGAAAAAATCGTTTTGTCGTTACGAACTGAAGTTTACGATAATATTCTTGCACTCTCTCTGCATTGTCAATTTGACAATTGTATAATTGAACATGATAAACACGGGCATGAGTACGAGTGTTCCTACTTAATTCGCAATAACTAATATCACACTCTCATCAAATTGGCAATTACTTCTGAATGATCTCTGAAGAAGCTGAATGAAGTCAAGTCTATATTGAGCGACGAAAAGTTTATTTCGTATTGTTTGTTTTTTGCATCGAACAAACGTGTTCCATTCAGCTCTCCAAAGACAAAGTAAGATTATTAATTCTTTGAATTTGAATCATTGTCGGGTGTGTCGACAATGAGCATCGCTTCGTGCGACACTAGAGTGATATTTTGGCTAGCCATACCGCTGTGATTTTTATTAGCCATTGGCTAGCGGGCTATCGTTAATGTCGAGCAGCTAGAGCCCATACATATGCCCGCGATGCCAGCGGACCGGTCACCGGTGCATGGTGCATGCACTGCATGCAACTGTGTGCAACTCTGTTTTCACCGCCCATCATTTATCGATGCACCGGTATTCGATCGAATCAAAGCCGTCGAATCCCGGATTATGAAATATTCGATATGACTCAGGCTTATCTCTATTCATACATATCTATCTTTGATATTACAATCACAAGTAATAGACCTGTTTATTAAGTGATTCAAATTTTATGCATACTTTTGAAACAAAGGTTGTTCTTGACAACCTGAAAGCTTGCCAGAGGCTTGTCAGACATAGCAACAAGTAATGTATGCAAACTGGATTCCAAGTATTGTAGTTCATTCATTAATAACAGGTTAATGGAATACCTCTTTACTAGGTCCCCAGGAAAGAAACATCCATAAATTTGAGTCACTTAGTAAACAGGACTACCGGTATTCAACCCTGCTAATACAATTTTACAGAATGTCAGCAAACCTCTATCACATTTATCTACTTTTTCATTACAACATGTATTTGTCTGGCTTGGTGGATATTCTGAATTTCCACTTTTAATCAGATTATTAAAGGGCATTCCAACCTTGGTAATACGATGATTTGTGTGAAAGCAGAAAAATAAGAAAAACAGGATGGTGAAAGTTTGAAAGAAATCGGACAAGGACTAAGAAAGGATGTTTGAAAAATGAGATCACTACTTCTATGCGACTTTGGCAATTTGGTGAGTCGATTGTGACTTTTTTTTTGGACAAGTCTCCCATTTGTCGTATACAAAAAATATTAATTTGTGTTTTTCTTCGAGGCGCTTTTATCCTCAGGGCAGTACTCAAGATATGTTGGGGATAGCTTATTTTTATAGGTCCTCATGAAAGAAAAAGATCCGACTGAGTAATACATTTTGACAAAAGGGACATTTTAGTCATTTTGTGTGTTGGAGCGAATGGGGGAGTTGTCCACAGCTACATCACAGTGACATTACCTACCGTATTCGGCCAATTTGAAATTCCCATATGCATAGTGATTACAATTTTCAAAAATTCATAACTTTCTTATTGCTTGTCCGATTTCATTCAAACTTTCACCAATCTGCTTCTCTGATTTTTCCTCTTTCTTTCAAAGCCACTTGCTATTAAGGTTGGATTGCCCTTTACATTTTGTGTTTATTCCATAAACTTTAGGTCTTCAAACATGAACATTCATCATTCTTGGAGATACCCTTTCCAATTTGTGTGGGGACTGGATAGGTGAGGAGGGAATACATATTTTTGCTTGCAGAATCGGTCCACAATATTGAGGCTCTGCGAGGAAATCAATACCATATAAGGTAGGGCCTCGAAGGGTACATCGAACATGATGACTGTCATAAATCCTCCATCTTCTTGTTGAGATACCCATTATCTGAAATAGGCAACACAAACCTAAAGGGACATTAACCTACTCCACACCAACTTCTAGATATTCTGCAAGATTCTACTTCATTGATTTGATCTGCAGTATAACATTTGTTGCATCAATGCCTGCCCAATCTTCCTAAAGACAGTGTGCAGGAATATACGGTCAAACCTGTCTTGATGACTACCTCTCTATAGTGGTCACCGACATTATTTCTCTCTCTCTCTCTCTCTCTTTCTCTCTCTTTGAAAGAAATGTGTGTTACTTGTAGAAAATGTCTAGAAATGCTACATGTCCACACTGGTTTTGCCTTGGATTTCCTTTATAGACAAGTTTGACTGTACTGGTCAGGAAAACTTTACGTCCATTTATTAATAATAGCTGTTTCTTATAAAGTGCCTTACCAGTTAAAATGTAACCGACCAAAGCGCTTACAGCATTATTACCCCAGTCACTGGATTCGGTTGCGATTCTGCACATTACAGCGCACATTCTCCATTCCTCTGGGGAGCATTCCAGCCAGTTGCCTGTTTCCATGCGCGCACATGCTAATCCAACCAAAATGACGTTCGCATCCTACCGGGTACCCATTTAACACCTGGGTGGAGAGGAGCAATGTAGATAAAATGCCTTGCTCAAGGGCATATTAACAACAATACTAGTGTGAAAGAAGAGGTGCAAAGGCTCAGAAGGCCATCTTGCTTGTTAAATAAACAATATATTTGGCAGTGACATCTTCTGGAAAAATCTAACTCTAGAAGCTAGCTTCTGAGAAGAAACAATGAGTGTGAACAGTGCTCTGAATAGCAGAAGTTAGTTCTAAGAAGAAATACAAAGAATAGCAAAGAATACCCTCTTTTACCTGTCATGAGAGAAATAAATCATCTCCTCCTGCAAGATGTATCTATTTGATAAATGATTCTCCCTTCAGACTGGCTTTTCCCCTCAGACTAAACACGATCATGTTCTAAATATTTACTGAGAAATCCATATTCAATCATAACATCCTACTGCATTGGGATGCCATGTCATTCTTGATGGATTCCCCTTCTTGTCTAAGAACTTTTGCTGAAGAAGTATTATCAGTCCTTAAGCACAATGAATCGAATGAACATTGTATAAATAGCAACCATAATGATGATAAGTTTTACACAGCTTGTCAGACACACATCCAACTTTCAATAAATCTTTACTTTTGTACCTTGGGAAGCTATTATCTAGACTTTAGAGGGGTAACTACTCAAAACAAATGCCCACAAAGTTTTGGTAAGCCCCAAGAAAGCTTTGACAGATTTCTTCAATTTCAGTTAATGTATAGCAAGTAATTTTCAGTTCTAAGCTGACACAAAGCTGTGTTTTCTTAAAGGGAATATTTAGAATCTGAAGTGAAATATAATTTTGATCCCTCTTTGTTACACACCATGAATGTATACTGTTACTCTTAACTAATGGGACAAGGCATCAGATACTTTGACTTGGTTTCAATCACAGGATCTCAATGTTTTCAAGATCATCACACTTCAGCCACTAACCTCTTAGTCTTATGCCTCTTTATTTAAACTTGTTAATGTATAAAGTACACATAACAGCTTCCATATTCTCTGCTCTTGGTGAATACAGTTACACTGCACCTCCTATTTTTTTCTTCAAAATTGCATATTTTTGTAAAAACATTCACCCCAGGCTACTTTATCATAACAATACCTTTATTCCCCTTTGTTGCTCCCAAGAATGACGGTTCTCAATAAATCAGCTTTGACATTTCTAATAGTGAATGGGAATGAATTCCAAATTGCATCGTACCAAGAGTTTTGCTTGTGGAATGACTTTTGTGGACTGCAATTCCACCATGGCAATAGTTTTTCCTTCAAAATCAGATCTTGGACGAAGAATGTGGGTTCTACGACAAACCCTGCTTTGTTTTCGGCATGGTAACCAAACCACATATGTCTGCGTGCATTAAGGAGACAGACGCTGGCAATGCAACATGGGTAATATGACACATGTGACACATTTATCGGCACGTACGAGGCTCACCTCAAACCAACGAGGGCAACATTACCAAGAAATAGAATTTGAACTTGGTCTGTGGGCTATTTTCATTGAGGATTAATTTGATGTGTGACTGAAAAAACAGGAGTATGTCATAATAAGGGGTTTAGAACACAATGTGGTGAATTGTGGTGTATTTGCACGGTTGGGAACTTTAATAGGGAATGTGGGGGACATGAAAGAGATTTGTGGATTGATTCAACAGTACTTTGGTGCAATTATGGGGAACTATTCTATTGCTTTGTTATCCAGTTATCTAAACATTCATTTGTGGGAGAGCAGTTTGGTTAAACAACATTAGACAAATATGTGGTTTGCTTTGGGTGATTACAATCATGAAAGCTTGATAAAAGGAATTATGAATCACAAATTGCAGATCCACACAGGCAAAGAACATACACGAGACTGTCAGAGAAGAAAGGGGATGAAAATGAAAGAGGGGAAAACAGAGATTAAGGTGATTGGAAACAGAATTTAGATATGTTTAGATCAAGGGAAAGATGTAGTGAGAGGAGAGTGTTGGAAAGAGGGATGGCGAGAGAGGGAGAGAGAGAACGAAAGAGAGGGATGGATAGAGAGGGATGGAGAGAGAGAGAGAGAGGAGAGAAAGAACGAAAGAGAGGGAGGGAGAGATGAGGAGGGAGAGAGCGCTCATCTACAGAGACAGAGCAGAGAGAATGGTTAAAAATAAGATTTATTCAAACAGGGTCACACAGGATAGAGTTTAAAATCGAAGCCAGCAAATAAATAAAGCTAAAAAGCTGTTCACAATCTACACATAAACAAGGAAAGCAAATATGTAAATTATAGACGCAAGTGATAGTACAAGGTCAAGCAGTAAAATCAGAATTGATTTTATTATTTGCTAGATAAATCTATGTACCTACCTATTTGCTAGTCTTCCGACTACGCAAGCCATTCGAGTAATTAAAGTCACGACAGTGCATATACCCCCCTAGGATCACGCCTTCCTCTGTGCACGTACGCATGACGCGCGCACACAATCCTCCTCTTTACGAGCAGCCTCAGACAAACTTTGACATGTTGCTAGGCAAGGAGTGGGGTAGGAGGGTGGGACATGGGTAGGAGGGTGGGACATAGGTAGGTACATAGATTTATCTAGCAAATAATAAAATCAATTCTGATTTTACTGATTTACTACAATAAATCAATGTACCTACCTATTTGCTAGACCAGCACAGATTCAAATGGGGGGCATGTCCCAAGAGGAAGGTCAACAGGAACCCAAGGATGACCTTGCAGCTTGCAACGTCTTGTTAGAAAAAGACTCTTCAGACAGAACATCTTTTAAATAAAAAGATGTGAAGGACGTGGAGGAACGCCAGTAGGCTGCCCTCATAATGTCCACTAGGGGCACCCCTTGGAAAAGAGCCCAAGAGGCACTGATGCCCCTGGTATCGTGAGCACGGGGCTTCCCATCAGTCAATAGGGCCTCCGGCCCAGCTGCCTGGATCGCTTCGACTATCCATCTAGAAATGGATTCTCTGGAAGCGGCGGAAAAGGGCTCTCGAGTGATGACAAAAAGCTGATCACTCTTACGAAGAGTCTTAGTCCTATCTAAATACCATTTCAAGGCCCTCACCGGACACCAGACCTTATCCTCCTGCACTGAGGAATGGTCCGACAGCGGTCTAAGAAAAATCTCAACTGGTCCAGAGGAAGCAGTCTGATTTTTGGCAATAAAGGAGGGCTTGGGTATAAGTCGCACACCATGGTTTTCCCAACGGATGTGACCCGGTGTTATACACAGAGCATGAAGAGTACTCCTCCTCTGTGCCGAAGCAATAGCGACTAAAAATAGCGTCTTGACCGTTAAATGGTGAAAGGACGCTTTACCCAAAGGTTCAAAAGGTGGCTTCGCAAGCACGTCAAGGACCTTGGGTAGACTCCAAGAAGGAGTCAGGCTACGAGTTGATGGACGCTGCAAGAAGAAGGAGCGAGTCAACCTAGCCAAAAGAGGGGAGTTGGAGACTCCCGAACCATCAGCAAAACCAACGTGGACGGCGGCAATAGCCGAACGATAGCCACGTATGGTTGAAATCGATCTACCCTTATCGAAAAGGGAGATCAAAAAATCGGCAATAACACCGATAGGGGCTTCACGTGGCGAGACACCCTGATTCTCGCACCAAGAAAAGAAGGCCCCTAGACGAGAGTTGTAGAGATCTCTAGTGGAGTCTCTACGGCTTCTCATTACAAACTGGGAGGCCCTATCGGAGAGCCCCGAGTTTCTGGCGTCTTCCCCAACAACGGCCAGGCAGTCAAGTGGAGGACCGCTGGGCGTTGATGAACAATCCCCGAGAGGGGTTGAATTATCAAATCCTCCCTGAGAGGAAGGGGAAACGGCTGGCCGGCCAGGAGACTCAGCAGGTCTGGAAACCAATGTCTCGCTGGCCAATGTGGAGCTATCAGCAAGAGCCAAGCCCTGTCCTCCTTGACCTTCCTCAAGACCTGAGGGATCAGAGGAATGGGGGGAAAAGCGTACCCCCGGATAGCTCCCCAATGGAGGGAAAAGGCATCCATCGCCCACGCCTCCTGATCCCGAACCCGCGAGCAATACCTCGGGAGTCGGTGATTGAGGGTGGAGGCGAACAGATCGATCTCCAGAGGACCCCACACCTCTTGGAGAAGAGCAAACACCTCCGGATGAAGAGTCCACTCTGACGGGAGGCATTTGCCCCGCGACAGAAAATCCGCGATCAGATTTTCCTGACCGGGAATGTAGGAGGCTACCGGAATAATGTTCATAGACCGGCACCACCTCCACAACTGGGCAGCTAAGGTGTTCAGAGAGGAAGACCGAGTGCCGCCTTGGCGATTGATATAGGCAGCTACTGTGACATTGTCCGTAAGAACGAGTACAGTGCGACCAACAAGACCGGGCCTGAAATGATGAAGAGACAGGCTGACCGCCATCATTTCCAAAACATTGATATGGGGCATAACTCTCAAGTGAGACCAGTCCCCTGAAATCATCTCGCCCCGGCCATGACCGCCCCAACCGAGAAGGGAGGCGTCTGTCGTCAGAGAAACTGACGGAAGAGGTGTACAGAGAGGCTTGCCTTGGGCAAGAAACGAACTGTTCGACCAGGGGGCGAGAAGGAGCTTGATATCTCTTGGGAGTGGAATCCACCCCAAAAGAGAATCTTTGCCCGGTCTGTAAAACTTGAGGAGGTGCCTCTGAAAGGGCCTCATCAACAGCCTGCAGTCTGGTAAGACGTCGACTAGACTGGCCAGATAGCCCAGGAATTGAAGCCATTGTCTGGCTCTGACCCTGCGGGCTACTCGCAATGACCGTGCGGTCATGGTGATAGTCCGAATTCTGTCCCGACTGGGGCGGGCAAGCTGATTCGGGATATCTATCTCCGCACCCAAGTACACCGGGGTACGTGTGGGAGATAATTCCGATTTTTCCCAGTTTATCAGAAAGCCTAAGTCTTGCGTTAGTCGCAGTAAAAGGCATAACTGATCCAACAGGAGGGACTCTGAGTTTGCAACTAGGAGCCAATCGTCTAGATAGACGAATAATCGGAGGCCGCGATTCCGTAGAAACGCGGCCAGGGCCGACACTATTCGAGTAAAGACTCGAGGGGCCGGCCTCAGCCCAAAGGGCAGGGCACGAAATCGAAACGTTTCGCCCTGGAACGCGAATCCCAGCAAATTTCTTGACAGAGAGTGAATGGGAATGTGAAAGTACGCGTCTTTGAGATCGAGGGAGATCGCAAGGTCGTCCCGCTTGATCAAGGGCAGAATAGATGCCAAGGTCTCCATGCGAAAATGCACTGGAGGTATAAACCTGTTGATTCTTTTCATGTTTAGAATCATACGTAAACTTCCCGAGCGCTTGGGAATGACAAAAATTGGGGAGAGACAGAGATGAGGATGATCTCTCGCCCTTTCTACAGCGCCCTTTCCCAGCAGCGTGGTGATCTCTGAGGAGATGTGCTGCTGGAAAAGGGCTGACATTGGAGGCGGGCGGATTCTGATGGCGCCGTTTGGAATCGGCTTTATCAGATCTATGTAAAAGCCGTCGCGCACGACGGATAGTACGAAGGCGTCGCCGGAGATTGCCTCCCAAACTGGGAGGAATCTCTGGAGCCGCCCGCCTACACTGTCCACAAGCACTCGGGGTAAGGTATCAAAAGGCCGACTTGGGCCTGACCGTGCCCTTGGCGGCGGTCTTACGCCCCCCTCTTCCTCTCGCCGAGCCTCTACCACGGTTGCTCAGGGTAGGGGTCTCAACCCGAGGGATAGTCACAGTCACTCGACGATTTGAGCGGTTAGCGCCTGTCGAGACCGACTTAGACTTCGGAAAGGACCGAGCAGGCTGAGTGGGCAAGAATTGTCTGGCCATCTCTTTTGCCTGTTTGCGACCCTCTATCTCTTTGAGGAAGACCTCGTTAAACTGGCCCCCAAAGAGTTTGGGATGAGAGGAAGGGATACCCCGCAAGAGAGGCGGGATGTCTTTCTCTAGCACTCCCAGTGTGGAGAGCGCCAGCTTGCGGCGTTGATGCGTAATGTCAATCGCCGCTGATGAGAGCTGAGACCACTGAAGTCCAGCTAACAAAAGCAGGAGTTCATCCAACAAATTGGAGTCCCCCTCGGTCACATTCAGTTCAACTGATCTGGCCCGAAGGCGTAACAGTGAACCCAGGTACGCCGAAAGCCTTAAGCCCGACCTGACTTTGGTTTCAAAGTTCACTAGGGGCTTCTCGGCGGATCTATAGGACTGAGACTTGAAATTGATATTCAAACGTTGTCCCATACCCATAATTTCCTGGGATAAACCCTTGGCTGAAAAGAAGCCCTGGGTATCATCCCGATAGAAAGAGAAGGCACTACCAAAGGGGCGTCGGGTAGCCCGACCCGCATCGGCGAGTGCCTCCCTATCCCCATACTCCTGTTTGAAGTCCTCTGTAAGAGGAATACCAGGAGACGGGCCATGCTGTCTGAATAACAGCGATGGCTGATCACTGTCCGACTGGACTTGGGGGAAAATTTCTGGCATATACTTCTCTAACAGGGCCTTGGCATCTGCCGCCATAGCCTGACAAGGCTGGGGGTCGTAGCCGGCCTGAGATTCTGAAACAGACGGGGTAGAAACCTGCGAGACAGAATCAATTTCGGGAGAAGTAGTCCGGTGGGGAAAATCCCATGGGGGTGGATATGCCCACGGACCAATGACAGACTCCTCCCCCGGCGGGGCTCCGAGAGCCGCAGGCACGGGAGGAGTAGGTCGAGAAACCGCATTCGGACAAAATTGTCCCAGGTTCTCATGAATATCGGAGACCGGGAACACACCGGGGTCCGACTCGGGAACATCCTCCATCACAGTGACAACTGACTGGGGAGAACCCGTCTCAGTAGCCGGCAGCGTCGGGGGATTAGTATCCCAACCATGCTGCTCAGCAAAGAGTCTCATTAATCTGAGCAGCTCAGATTGAGAGTCGGGGGGAAGAGAGGGCTGAGCCTTCTTACCCGACTTGGGTTTATCCTTGGATTTACCCTTCTTGGCTTTAGGCTTCTTAGCGGGGGTGTGAGCCACCGCAATAGAAGGCCGTTTAGAAGCACGGGAAGTGTTAGGCTGCAGTATAAAAGCCTCACTACCGAAATTGTCCGGGCCGGGCTCCCGAAATTGTCCGGGCCGGGCTCCCCAGTGGGGAGAAGTAATTCGGCCGCAACTCTAGGGACTGTGCTTCCCCGACCAGAGCCCCGATTCGCATTGACTGCCGGGGAGTGGACGGGCTGCTGCATTGCAGCACTGCTGGAAATAGCACCCGGAGCACTGACGTTGGTCAGTGGCTGGCGGGAACCAGCAGTCTTCCGCTGCGAGAACCTGCTCGAGGAGGAGGTCTTCTTAGCGGGATGCGGATTTACGTTACCGGCTGTAATTCCCCCAGACACACCGACGGTGGTCGGATGTCGGGGGAAGCCAGTAACACTGGGTGAAATCTCGCTAGGCACCCCGACGGTGGTCGGGGGTCGGCAAGACCCAGTAACATCATTAGCTGACCGCTTAGCGGTCTTACCAGTTAATGCCCCCTCCAGGCTCCCGACGGTGGTCGGGGGTCGAGAGGACCCGGTAATACTAGCTACCGCCCCCCCAACTGCAGACGCGGTGGTCGTGAGTTGGAGGGAGCTAGAATTGCTAATGACGGGTGTTCGGTCCGAAGACTTATGAACACCTAACTTACCTATACAGCCTGTCTTGCTCGACGCTCCCGGTACAAAAATACCAGAGCGAGCAGACAGACTGACGCCCTTACCTCCCCTAACCATCGTGTTTGACTCGCTGGTAGGCGAGCGAAACACAGAGGTCTCCAACACACTCACTGGGCTGACGCCCTTATAAGTGAGAGTAGTGGACGGGAGGGAAGAAGAATTGGAAGAGCCTGGAGGTAACCAAGACCTCGATTGCTCTTCCTCCGAAGAACTCATTATCACCTGTAAGGAGATATAAAAGAGTCAACAATAAACAATTATAAAGAAAAGGGCGTACAAAGCGAGAGTGAAACGGAATGGAATTTTCCCGCGCAATGTGTGGAAAATTCCATTCACGCACTACGAACAAAAGAACACTCTCGTAAGGGTATATGCACACAACAGCCACACACACGAAACACCAACGAAACGTTACAGGGCTGAGCGCCCGGCAAAACGCCAAAGCGAATGCCCTGGGCTACTATACGAAAGAGGTGAAAAGTGAGGTATGAATATAAGCTCAAATATCACCAAAATAAATACGTGACAGACATAAACCGACACTAAACAGATAATAAACAAGTCTAGGACGGAAATATTGGCAAAAGTCACCCAAAACCGCGCTAAAAGAGTAGCAAACTCTGAATTTTTGCGCAAGATAGTGACTTAGCTGCAACTCTTTAGGCTGCGAGAAGGAAAGAGGAGGATTGTGTGCGCGCGTCATGCGTACGTGCACAGAGGAAGGCGTGATCCTAGGGGGGTATATGCACTGTCGTGACTTTAATTACTCGAATGGCTTGCGTAGTCGGAAGACTAGCAAATAGGTAGGTACATTGATTTATTGTAGTAAATAATGTAATATATTTGACTGAGGGTAAGAGGTGTTACTACAGTCACACCAACAAGACAGATGCCAGACCGACAACACACCGAACAAAAAATCACATTGCTACCAATGGCAAAAAATCGGTCGGTTTGGAGTCGGTTTGGAGTCGGTTTGGAGTCGGTTTGGAGTCGGTTTGGGTCGGTTTGGGGTCGGTTTGGGGTCGGTTTGGAGTTGGTGTGTGGAGTCGGTGTGGGGTCGGTTTGGAGTCGGTTTGGAGTCGGTTTGGAATCGGTTTGGGGTCGGTTTGGGGTCGGTATAGAGTCGGTATGGAGTCGGTTTGGAGTCGGTTTGGAATCGGTTTGGGGTCGGTATAGGGTTGGTATAGAGTCGGTATGGAGTCGGTTTGGAGTCGGTTTGGAGTCGGTTTGGAGTCGGTGTGGGGTCGGTGTGGGGTCGGTTTGGAGTCGGTTTGGAGTCGGTTTGGAGTCGGTGTGGGGTCGGTTTGGGGTCGGTTTGGGGTCGGTGTGGGGTCGGTTTGGAGTCGGTTTGGAGTCGGTTTGGAGTCGGTTTGGAGTCGGTTTGGAGTCGGTTTGGAGTCGGTTTGGAGTCGGTTTGGAGTTGGTTTGGGGTCGGTTTGGGGTCGGTTTGGCAGTGTGACTGTGGTATTAGGAAAACTGCATTTGAAATAACAGATAGTACAACAGCAGAAAGATCTCCACTATTTTGAACATTTCAGGGCAGAACATAAGCAGCACATACAGAGTATCTTATCAAGCAGACACAGGAAACACCAAGCAAAGGGCTGGGAGATTATTCAGACTCCTTTTCAGCGATTTGCGAAAGCTGGGTCACTTGCAGAAAAGATGTAATTTAAGTTACATTTCAAAACTACCCTCACATGGGCATCAAGGTGAAGACCCAAATCCTTCATAAAGAAAATGGTTTCAAGAAACACTAATAGGTGAATATAATAAATTGGCAATGCAATTACAACGTGCCCTTGCTTATCAAATATTTGTAAGCAGAGTAGAATATTCTTTATAGTTGGGTTTTGAGAGAGTTTTTATAAGCTCAACGTACCAGGTTCACCTCCTAGGTCATACTTGCCTGTATAAACCAGGCAGACATGCAATCAAAAGAAAAGAAATGAAACTAAAATATTTAAAATCATAAGCATAAAATATTTGCAAATAATAGAAAATCAAAATAATATATGTATCTGTTTTCACATACAGGTATAAACCAGCACTGCTTATCAAGATTCTTTCAAATATTTCCATTTTTTTGTTGAGGGGAAGGCAGGGTATGCAGTCAGGAAGAGATTTTTATGTACAAAATATTACACAACCGTATCAGCGACGACATAGTTATTCGGATGTTAGTACTTCACAGGGATCGGGGTTCAGGAAGCCTAACACTTGCAACAGGAAGTTTTAGAAAAAAATTGCAAGAGAAACCAACAATTTTTTCTTAAATGGCAGAAAATCAAAAAGAACTTAATCGCAGCCAGTTTGAAAAGTCTTTAGGTACAGTGTAGCATGCATTATTTTATATGTTGGGGGGGGGGGGGGGGAATGGGGTGGGCAGGGGTAGAATCTTCATGGGCACAGAGGAGTAAAAAGAGGATGTATCTGTAGGAAGTTATAACTTTGTAGATCCCTACACCGACAGCTAAAGTCAAGCCCTAAAAGGATCTTAGTACGTTCCAGACTTTAATTCTGAAGATTACCAAATTTTTCTAAAAACCACTGAGATGAACAAAACCATAGAATTGGAAAATGACAATCATTCTGACAGACGGATAATAAGGTAGTCTTGCTTGCGGTCACACATTCTGAGGGCGGTTCCTAAGATTTATTGTAGATCTGCGATATATTTGTATTGAATACATGTACATGTATGCTATTCAAGTTCTGTTGATCTTATGGTATATGGTATTTTATATGCACGATTATGCTGTCTGATCGATTGTCTGAGGTAGTAGACTTGTACGTATGGTCTGTGTAATATTATACAAATGTTGACTGCTCTGAGGGGCACGGTTGCAAGATCACCGAGGGCCATGGTTTTAACCGTGACGCGAAAAAGAAGCAGTCGACATTTGTTTTATATACCGCATCTTCTTTAGCTCAGAAATTCATTTCAAAGACAGATGAAATACGGTACCGTAAAAAAATTTTCATCGATCGTCCTTTCGAAATTTCTTTTTGTGTACATGTATGGTACCGGCCGCGCGCCCGCGTATCTAAATTTGCAATAGCTAAGCGCGTATTGCATTGCATTGCATTGTACGCGCGAGCAGAACTATGCCAGGTCAATATTTTTCACAGTACCGCCCGGTAGTCCGTAGTGAATTTCATGACCGCAAATTTGACCAATCAGAGGCCTAGAATCTAGACATATATAAAATCAATGGTTTCGGGTGTATGATCCCATGCTGAATGTATCAAGCATTCCGGCAATATGATGGATGGATGACACACGATATGAACTATAGTGGTTACCAGAAGGCAACAACCTACATGTACATGTGCAGTGTACAGCATGAAGTCTATGGGGTGCTTCAACAAGCACTTCAGCAACAACGATCCAGTTCGTAATTACAGTCTGCGCATGTGCAGATAAAGGTCATTTGTACCGAGTACAAATGACCTTTATACGATTGCATGGTGTGCGCACCATGATGCGCGCTCCAGTATGATTTTACACGTTAAACAAGTAGCGCGTCCACCAAAACAGATGCGGGTGCGCGTACAAATTGGGCTCATTCCAGGGTCATTTGTACCATGGACTGATTACGAACTGACTTACTGCTACTGCATTTATTTCATCAAATTTATAGTTTTAGGATTAAGGTTGCAGTAGCATTTTAGGTTAGATTTAGGGTTACGGTGAGGGTTAGGGGTAAGGTTTAATAGGTATAGTGTTTGGTAGAGGATTGAAGTGTGCATTGACCCATAGCAATAGACCGCTTCTGTAATGTATACAAATTTATGCGCATATTCTCTGAGCACCTAGTGGCGAGCTATTCCATGAGCATGCTTTTTTTAATGGGCCTCAATGCTTGGAATCCTGTTTGCATACATTATTTGTAGTTATGTCCGGCAAAGCTTTCAGGTTGTCAAGAACAACCTTTGTTTGAATACATTTTTAATAATTTGCATACATTACCGAAGTGGTCTATTGTCAAGGGAGCAGTCTATCGACCTCCACAATACTTCTTGACACTTAAAATCCAGGCCTTGCAAGATTTTGTTTCTTTCAGTTCCTTATTTGCTTAATGACCGTATGTACAATGAAAAACACAACACAGCTAGCTCTTGCATTCTGTAGCTGCAAAAGACGGGTGGCATGAAGCTAGGGACTTACAATTCTGAATTTGTGATTGTGCAGCTTCTAACTCCTGTAGGAGTGAGTCTAGTTCTGACACAGGCATGCCAGCCATCCTGGGAGGTGCTGGGGTTGGCTGGTAGGTGCTGTTCTGATAGCTAGCCGTAGCTGCCTTGTCGTATCTATAGGGTATTCAAGAAAGAGAGAGAGAGAAATAGGGAATGAGGGAGAAAGAGACGGAGCGAGGATAAGAGAGGGTGAGCGAGGATAAGAGCGGGTGAGCGAGGATAAGAGAGGGGAGAGAGAAAGGAGAAGATATACAAAAGAAAACGAGAATAAGGGAAGAGTGAAGACACAGAGAGACAGAGAGAGAGAGAGAGAGAGAGAGAGAGTATAGGGAGGAGCAAAACAGGTTAGGATTAGTCAGAAACAAGGTTTGGTAACTTGAATAGGACTCGTCCTTGGTTAAGCTTCACTCATTAAACAGTTTGATAATATTTCTATCTTTATCAATTTGCAAAAATTTGTTAATCAAATGCCAAGGAAGTGTAAAGATTGTGCTTGACATCTCGTCAATGAATTAAACACAACCCTACACAGGACATTAACCTGACTGATGTCTTCTTTCCCCAAACAGTCCATGTAGGTCTGGTCCTGACACCACTCCTTAAGGAGGGGGGAGAGGTAAAATCCTTCCCTGCCAAAATTTTGGTCTAAATGAGCGTATGCATCAAGAAATTACAATAGCTACGTTCATACAGGACTTGAGTTTCGAAAATTTAAGTTACTGAAACAACGGCTATCTAACAACGATGAGGTTTCACACGGTCCCGGAACAACGAAGCTTGTTGTTTTGAAACTACAAGTCGAGCATTAGTCATTCAACACGGGCAGAGAGGTCATCGTTAACAACGAGATTGCTAAACTTAAAGGTAATTCTGTCCACATGGTCTGTAACTACAAGGAGGACCACCCGCCGCTCATGGTTTCTGCGTTAACCACAAGCTCACTTGTGCTTCTGGAACTACTTGTAAACTTTAAGTTTCGAAACTACGAGTCCGTTCATACGGTCTGAAACTATATGACAACTACAAGATAACTTGTTTTGGAACTACAAGCGAAACGTTCAGGTCCCTTTGTGTGAACCTGACTAATGTTTCTCTAACTTTCCTTTCTTGTGGTGAAGTCAACAGAAGTTTGATTGTTACCTGAATACTGTAGGCTTAGGCAGTGTCGGTGGGGGTTGTCTCCCGTTGGATCTTGACCTGGCTGGTTTAGGGGGCGCAACGTTACCCTCCTGGTGGTCTGAAAGGGGTGGTGATGTGGGGGTCCTTGGGGTGTAGTCAAGATTATAGGTGGGTGACTGCTGGGTGAAGGAGTTCCCTTTGGTAGGCTCGGAATAGACCCGGGCACTCGCTGGAAGCTGGATGTCTTGGACTTGGTAGAGAGGTTCTGATTCTACTTGTTGAATCGTAAAGGAATGGTTGTTGGGATGTGAGCTCTGCAAAACAACAAAACAGCAACGATAGAATAATATAAAAATACAAAATTGTCCAGGGCAGAAAGGATGTTCTCCCCTGATAACCGATAATGAAAAGTTCCATTTTAATAAACCAATTTTCTAGAGTTAACAAACAGAATTGATTAAGAAATACTATTCAGAGCCTCAGAGTAGTTTACCAGATCGATGGCACACCATAAAATGCTTTGTTACCTTTATTATCAAAAATAAAAACAGTCACATTTTGTGTTAGATGAGGAAACAAACAACACAGATGTAACTCTAACAGAGAAAACAAATAAGTTATGCACTGTACTCACTGCACATGCGTACGTTTAATGTGAAATCAACATAGATTTTAGTTTTTCAACAAGAAATTATCCAGAGAGGAAGTGCGAGGAGTGGCACACCTTTGTATGTGTACATGAAGTCCAACAGGATATGTACTCTACAAGCTCAAATGTCTAGTATTTCCTCGGCAGACGGACATTTTATTTGTTTGCAAAGATCAGAGGATACCTATGATCATGCACAGACATCAAGTTTGTAATTACATCAGTGCACTGGAAGACTGCAGGTGTCCTGACAATATTATGAGAATTGATGAAGATGTTTTCACACTCAGACACACTTAATCACATCTAAAGATTGAGAGAAATACTAAAAATAATCCATTTAACATTTTATTCTCATCTGCACGGCCCAGAAGGAGAAGGTTATTTCTCAAAATTATCAGTAAGCGAACATGTATTGAGTAGTCCCTATTTGGTTTCATCTTGAAATGCATACTTTCTGCTGTTGCTAGTCACAGATTCCCTCCCCCCCCCCCCCCTCCAATTTCTTTTTTTTTTTTTTTTTTAATAAATAAATAAAGGAAAATACATGTAGGCCTACCAGAATAACCAGACTACGGATCATGAATACTGTATACATTATTGTGATTCTGGATCATCTATTACCAGTTCCTGCTGTAAACGTAGAAGAATACTCCTTAGAAGGGGTAAGGGGTGTACATTCTAATATATTTCAAAGGTTGAATTTGTTTCAGTAAAAGCTTACCAGGTCCTTATGGTTTTCTTATTGGCTCCCCTGTAATCTGCAAATTTGGGTTGGTATGAATTGTGAAAATGTCCAATACCATGAGAACACCACTTGACCTCACAGTCACAGTAGCTACATGTACATGTTATGAAAGGTTTAAGATCACAGACTAGAATCCCACTAGGAGATTCAACATGAAGTTCATGTTGGATACCAGTTCATTAGGATACCAGTATCTCTGGTATACAGGAAGGGTGTAGAGTTACACCCTTTGTTGCTCCTTTACCAAGGATGGATTCCATACACAATAACATGGAACTCTTCTTACATGAACATGAATAGAGAGAGGTAGCTCACAAAAACTGAAACTCAAACAAGTAGAAATTGACAGAAGTGCCATTCACACGCAGAGCAATGATTTTATGATATGTGACACACTATTGCTATCTCACTTTTTCTTTTTAATACGTAAAAATGTGTAAACAAAAAGATATCTCACTAATTAGTGACATTCATATCACAATTCAAATCACAGTGAAACTGTCTTTTTTGTGAATAACCACTCTAACTTGCAGTGGCTGTGTTACAAAATAGGAACATAATTTCATATATCCTAATTGTGAACCGATGCTAAAAGTGAGATTTTAAACACAATTCAAATGTTTTCCGGATGTAAATGGGGCTAGATAAATGTAGGGTTGGGTCTCCTACCAGGAAGAGAATGAAACGGGGAAGAGGATGCGGGAGAAGATAAGACAGGAAACTCATCCTCAGCGTGGTAGGGTCCATGTCCTAAGCTTCCTGCAACCAATCCCTGATGTTATACACTCTAGGGTTCATTATGTACACCCACACATTATGTGGCATACCAGTAGTTGTTAATCCACACCATTTCCCAACTGGTTCAACTGGATATGGATTCATTTCTTTTTTCTCAGAATTGGTATTATTCAAGGAGCAGGCTGAAAGTTATGTCCAAAAAAGAAATTTATATGATGTAAGATCATACATATACCTGGTTTCCAATCATTACCAACCCCCCCCCCCCCCCCCCCCCCAAATCACAAAAAGACCCCCTCAAAATACATGTAAACAAATACATGTACAGCAAAGCCATTTCTGCAGTTGCATGTATACACATTAGCATCAATTCTTGGGGAAGGAAGGGGGCAGAATGGGGGCAGGGGAAGGAAGGGGGCAGAATGGGGGCAGGGGCAGAATGGGGGCAGGGGCAATTGCCCCTCCCATATTTTAGAATAAACTATGTACAGTATATTACATGGAGCAAAACTTCCTATTAATACATTTTCTCTCCCCCACCCCCTTCCTAAAATAAATGCATATAAAGACATTCATAGGAGACCAGATTTACAGAAGTCCAAAAGAAGTAAAAAATTAAACATGTACAGCACAATACTCTTTAACCCTCTTGTTTGAATTTGAATGTTTGAAGTCTGTGAAAAGTGAGCTCTATAATTTTCAGAGCATTTGCTTTTTTGAGGTTGTCACCTTACCAAAATACGCCTACATGTACATGTACATTAACTTTCTTCCTTTAGAAAATGGAAAGCATTTCTATTTCCAACGAGCAATCTGCATGCGATTTATGTAAGCTCTCAAGACCGATTTGTCTAGAAATTGAATCTTGACGGAATGTTTGCAATGTGGAAGAGCATTCAGAGAGTGCGTCTAGGTCAAGAGAGTGCAGAAAGATGGATGAGATGGGGGCAATCAACTTGTGAGAGATAAGTACTCTCAATCTCAACAAGGTTCATCTCTGAATGTATACAATCGTAACTCTACAATGTTTAATTTTTCCACCAATACATCAATTGGCTGCATTGACTTGCAGATTTAATTTTAGTTTGTTGAACTTTTCTTGAACTTTTCTCAACTATCAGCTAGCAAAAGTCTCTTATGACATGTTGTACATGTCATACATGTATGTTCATCATTTCCTACTTCCATTCCTTATACATGCATCTGATTTCTAAATTCCTTTTAGGCATGTGGCAATGTAAACTGTTGTATAGCATATTTTGGAAATTTTTATATTTTACCTAAATAACATTTATATCTCTTTGTTCATATAATGTTCATATTTTGCAAGATCATGTCAAAAGTATATTAAATAATACTGGTTTCAGATCTATACTCTTTTCAAATGCAAAATTGGTAATAATGAGAAGTTTTGATTTCTATCAAGGATACATGGTTTTGGGGCTCTCGGTCTTAAAAGACTAAAAATGGAAGAAAAGGAATGAACAATAAACCTGAAAGTAAAATAAACGAAACCATCAAATTTGTCTCCTTCATGTTTTCATCATGTCAGACTGATTGTCTTGATATCAGTGAACACTTGACACCAGACAGCTTGCACTTTCTATATTTAGAGATTCCTCAGGCGAGGCTGCGAGCAAAACACGTTTTTTGCCTCGTTATTAATCAAAACTTCTGAAGCTTCCCGCTGGCGTTCATTTCTGATGACGATAAGCGTCACCCGGCACGACACTCATTACATCTATTCTTTGCCTCTCTTCTTATATGGATCACTTATTCTTATGAATATAGACAGACAGTGGTGTATCTAGGAGGTGAATTGGGGCGCAATTTCTAAAATTTTACTTCCCACATATCTCCATAAGTGAAAATTTACGTAATGGGGACTGACATCTGGATGTTAACACATATTGAATCTTTGTCCTACTTTTGTAAGCACAACCATACACATTCATTAAATCAGAAAAATATATTGTTTAATTCTTACCAACGCATCAATCTGTCTCTAATCAATTTTGTACAATTCACCTTTTTTCATAAGGGCCAGGGTAAAGAAGAAACAGGGTGTTTTACTTTTACTGTGGAAACCAAATGAACTCACTGAAAGAAAATATTTTAATGGAAGCTCTTTTTAGAGTTGGGGGGGGGGAGCAAATTGCACTAAGCCCTCATCTATCTTATTCACTGGAAGCACATATTCATGTATGACATTTATAGGACATTTTACAAAGTTGTGGCCAAGGAGAGGGCGTACGTGACACACTACATCTCATCATCCTCCGGACCGCATCCCAATGAGAGCTCTCGGAATGCGGTAATGGCAGCAAGATTTGAGATGATCCTAGACTTACATATCCAGCATAGACAGTAATGAGCTGTTTACGGACAATGTGATAGAGGCCGGCATACCAAGCTGGAAGACTTGTTTATAAGATGGGTTGACATGAGATAGTGGATAAATTTTAATTACTTGGAGATGCCAGGCAAACCAGCGATATTTTCCTTGCGATGCCACTCTGATGCTTTATAAACAAGTTTACATGTTTACATATGTTTAGATGATGATTTTGTACGAAGGGTATGTTCACACAGAGCGAAATGAATGGTGTAAATTTTGCCTTTGTATAATTTCAAGGCATTCTAGGGACTCACAATTTGTCAATTTGGGATGTTATTGATTTACAGGTGTTTCATGATAAATTACTGGTATTGATGTAGCTTCTGAAAAGTAAGAATTGGACATCAACAGAACACAAAATATACATGTATGTATGTTGGGTTAAATACACTTCCAGGCTGGCGGAAGGAATGGGGATGCCCCTAAAATATTTTGAGCTGCACTGATTGACTGCCAAGCTGGGTGCTATACTGCAATGGAACCAAAAATCAACGCAACGTGAAACCTTTGTGAAATGTCAATGACAGCCATTTTCACTGACAAAAACTCTTATCTCGCAAAGTGCAGAAATTCAGCGTGCTATGTGCAACTTCCACAATACTGGACTACTCTCAGAACTTGTGACAGTTTCGCATACGCAAATGTCTTGGTTTCGCAGTTTCATGGTTTCTGGTGTTACATAAGTTTCTGGTTTCTGGTGTTACGTAAGTTTCTGGTTTCTGGTGTTACATAAGTTTCTGGTTTCTGGTGTTACATAAGTTTCTGGTTTCTGGTGTTACGTAAGTTTCTGGCTTCTGGTGTTACATAAGTTTCTGGTTTCTGGTGTTACATAAGTTTCTGGTTTACAGTTGTAATGTATGTTGTTTTACAGAAAGTTCCAGTCCGCTTTATGCTACATATATTAAATTGCGCTTTGCTAGATTAGATAAGAACCAAACAGACATCTATTAAACATAAACATTGAAAGCATGGACATATAGCTGTAGAGGTAACTTACTGGGCTAACCGGTGATGGTGATGGTGAGAATCCGTTGGGGATCTCAGAGTAGATGGGTGATACCGGTGTCTGAGGTGATAACGCCCCTCTAGGGTAGGAGTAAGGCGAATCTTGGATGTTCTTTCCTCGGTTTTCCTTTAACTGTGTCCTGGTAGACTCAAGGTCTGCTAGTAATGCGTCTGTGAAGATACAAATGATAAAGGAAAGAAAATTTGTAGTTATTGGAATGATGAATACATTATTATAGATCAGGGCCCCATTTCATAAAACTTGTTATCAATAACAGCAGCACCATTTCTACGACTAATTTGCTCTTAGCCAATCAGATGCAAGTATTTCAGTAGCTTTTAACTGTTATTGGAACTTGTTTTGATAACAAGTTTTACGAAACAGGGCCCAGTAATACTTGTAGACAGTCAAACAGTGATGATGATATATGTATGATATTCATTTACTTATTAGTTTCAATATACATATTCTAAGCAACCATCATCTGGGCAATGATCAAACTGTCATCAAACACGGCAAAACAGTTATGGAAAGTGACAGTGTACATGTACCATTTTTATTTACCCTAGTACAACATATTACCTGTATGTGCATTCCAAGGCCAATGTGAATTCCTTGAATGAAAAAAGAGACATTCACCTCCGTATGTTGTTTTAAAAAGTGTATTTGTAATTGAAAAACAATGAATGCACACTCCAGTTACACCACACACACACTTGAAGTATTTCAGGTTTTGAAATATTGAAGAAAACATAAAAAGATTACAAGATTAAAAGCATACTTTGGAAACCACAAGTATGCAAATGACTCTTTGGAGTGAGCTTCAGGTAATTTATCCCTACTGCTGTCAGTGAGTAATGGAGAGATACATTTACATACAATGTACAGTTGTATATGTATTTCATATATTGGGCCTTTATTCCAGTTTAAAATATTTTCATTCTACATGTACCTCCTCCAAAAAATTGGTTCAAACTGAGAATGCAGACTTTAATACAGTCTGCTAAAACTGATAAAACTGCTATAAAAGACAAGAAGGGCACTAAGCGACTATTAAACAGCCTTTTCACTTGAGGGTAAAATTCATCGTATGGAAACTTACTAGTTTAGAGCTAATTAACTAATCAGCCAGAGAGCAAATTTTCCGTGTGAACATCGAACTATACGATGTTCAACAGATACGAACTCACAATCTAAAGACGGGTCAGAGCAGCCTACAGATACAAAGTTTGTATGGAGGAGGCAAGGGATTTTGTGTATGAACGGATATACGTCTCTAACTGGGTGGAGCTAAGACCGGCGCGCTTTGATTGACATGACCTGCTATTATTATGGGCAATGGCCCAACTGCGCATTTAATCAGCAGTGAATCTCGAACGATTGCACAAAAAAATATTTTGTGTGAATGACATCGTACGTAAAGCTGCTTAGTTTAAAGCTCTTTAAACTCATCAGCTTTACATAATTTTACCCCTGTGTGAAAGCAGGGTAAGTCATTTTATTTTGGAAAGAGTTATTTTTTTTTCTCTCTCTCTCTCTCCCTCCCCCTCTCACTCTCTCAATCGGAAATATTTCTCTTACACTGCCAGCTCCTTTTCTCTTTAGTGAAAATAAAAAAAGATTAGTGAGAGGGCATAGAGAACTGATATTGAGAAGTGACACAAGACAAAAATCTCTTTCTGCCTGGGATCCAGACTAAATGCATGACCTGAAAAAGGGCCTTATAGACGCATGCCTCTAATTAAATCCAGTCATTTAGAGTAATCCCCAATCGCCCTGTACCAAAGATGTCATTGTTGAAAAAATTCATATAAAATCAATGATACATATTTGAACACTTTTTTCCATAATTATGTTCTTACAGAGGGATAATCACTTGTTCATATCAGTCCCACGAGAGAGCAGGAGTTGGTCCCAGTGGGATTTTATGGGGACTTTATTAGCAGCTCAAGAAAACTCATAACCACTGTAGCTCAGACCAGGTTTGTGGGTAGTCTACATTGCCACCACTGGAGAGAGAAAAATTGCTGAAAAACACCCTTTCAAATTTTCAGGAAGTCAAGGAAATTGTATGAACTAGTGAAACACAAGTTTGAATGGTGCCATTGCTAGCACTTACTTTTTCATGATTTTTTCATTTCTCATTTTTAACACATGAGTCTATGGGGAAATAATTACAGGTGTGCACCCTTATGAAGAGGCCTGTAATAGCAACAAGTACTTGGTACAGAGCAGGTTCATATCATTACATTAGTCACTGCTACATATCTGTATGTGATGTACCAGTATATGTGCAATGTGCTAGAAACTATTTCCTCCTTTTATTTCTAACATGTACATGTACATGTATGCATGCATTATCCTTCAATGTTGATGAGTAATACATTGTTTCCAGTATCTGGGTCGCTGGTTATTATGACATTTGATCATTATGTTGGCATTGTTCAAATGTCATTGTTCATTTCTGTCATCTCTTGTTTCGGAGAGAGAGAGAGAGAGAGAAGTATAGAAACTAACAAGAAATTCCATGGTCTCTTCTGAAATGAAAATATGTCAGCTTCACATCAATCTCCACACTCCCTCTACTTCCTCTATCTTTCTTTGCTTCTCTATTTTTTTATTTCAAATACCGGAAATGAAACTATGAATAAAATATGTTAGAGAATAGAGCCCCAAGAGAAGTGAAATTGATCCTGAATCTAATGTGGCAGCTTGATGGGCAATATAAATCTCATTAGGAATCATCCAAATGACAATTATTTACCATCTAAACGAGGTCAGGTTGCACTATGGAAAAGGAATCCATTCAGAATTGCCTCTGCTTACAGGGCATGCAAAACTAGAAATTCTAGATGAGATCATTAGATCACTGTGCAGTTTATACCCTGCTGTCGTCGTGTAAGACGGTGTTTAAACATGCAGGCCAGGTTACAGATCTAAATGAGAGCAATTTGCTTGTAAATGAATGGATATATTTGTGTGCAGAGATTCAAAACTGGCAGCTTTGATAAAACAAGAAAGACATTCTTCATCTGCATTCATGACGCATTAGCGGTACGGTAAAAAAACACGCGTGCTGTACATGACAATTCCTTGCTCATATGGGCCTTTTTAGCAATCTCCAAACCCACAGACCAAAACCTGTACTTTGTGAAAGAAATGATAAAGAACGTCATCTTCTGTATTAAGAGAAAGACTTTAATTACAACAATCAATTTACAAAACATCTATTTTTGGACAGGACTGATTCAAACAGAAATCATTTTGCTGATGAGATGAGAGAGCAAGTTGATGATTAGGAGAATGATTCAGAGCGGCCTTGGCAGGACCGATGAGGTCGATAATGATGACGAATGACACACCGTCATCCTCCTCCAAGCAGAGGAAAGGATGACTAATGCATCCTAGCTGCTTGCATCCATTACCATGACAATCAAGAAGATGCGGTCCGTGCTTGCATGGGGATCATCGGTCTGAGATGAAGAATGGGAGACGAGGGACTGAGCAATGTCTCATACTCTCTCTACACCAAAAATAGAAACACTTGAACCAGATGACAGGTATCCTGACAGTGTTAAATGAAGACATATGGGGTATATCAGCATGACACTAAGATTTTTATAGGACACAAATCTAGTTTACTGGTATCCCTGTACTGAATTTTTCACTTAAATTCCTCTAAAAATGACATCTTAGAATGTAGTAATGTACTTCCTGATTATATACATGTACATGTATGTGTGTGAAACAGAAATGTGACATGCCCATAAATACTAAACAAAAACAAAAATCAAATTTAGAATTGGGTTAGCATAGCTGTGAAAACGCAAACTGTTCTCATACTTAGGCCATCTTTTAGAGCTTTTTCAAACAGGTCATTTGCAAAAGTTTATGGTACTGAACTGAATCAGCAATATTAGTTTGTAACTAGTTCGTTATGTCAGCATAATCGCAATTTATTCATTATATGTACTATGTATGCTCCTATGATTTTAATGTTTTGAGTACTCTGGACATTCTAAAATGCAATGAAGCTATACTTTCAGAGATTTTCCCTCCATTGACATGTACATTATCAGCTTGAGCAAAAGATCCTACACACTCCGCACCGCCGAAGGTCACTCCGCGAACTCACACGCGGTCCCGTATAACACACAACCTTATGAGGAAATCCCAACTCAGTGTCAAACAACCCTTTAACCTCTGCATTCAATGCCACTGGTGATATTTATATTTGGGTTGTTAAGTCAGTAAATTTGATAAATACAAATAGTGGTGTATGTGTGGTTGATTGACCGCAGCTTTTTTTAATTGACCGTGTCGTTTTGTAATAAAATGGTAACATTTTACATGCTATGTTTGTACACGAGGTATTTCTTAATAGGGTTATGTCTTGTACGCAACTGCGTAAGTTCGCGGAATGACCTTCAGCGGTGCGAAGAGAATATTAAGCATGATCACTGTTTAGGGTCTTTTGCTCAAGCTGATTATGCACCAGTACAGTTAGTGAGGTATTCTTGTCAAGGAAACAATTTTAGACATGAAATTGCAGTAAAAATAAAGCTTTTCACAGGATTACCAAGGTGAAGGTGTAAGGCCAATACTTCACAAATGATATTAAATCTTTCCAGTTTGTTCAATACAGAATTTTATGATTAACAACATTCAGGAAAGCTCTCTATGGTTCAATGTTAATGGCCATGGGAATCCCCGTTCATTACAGAGATTCATTAGTGTACTAAGTAGATTACGGTAAGTGGTCATTGAGGGCTCCCGGTCTTTACACTGGCTTGGGGGGTAGAGGGATGATGCTATCAGAATACATCTCGTCATCCTAAGCCCTCGTCCATTAGATACTTGGTGATTGGATGACTAATACATGCTTCATTGTACTTTGATACCATCTAATAGCTGGGGCATTACAGATGGTGTTTACAGATCACCAGGTGAGGCATACCAAGAGACATTCAGTGATTGAGGGGGTGTTAAAGCAACTTCAAGTTCACTTCAATTGATGACGAAACCTACATGCACACATACATGTTCATATGTACAAGTAGTTCAACCTGCCATTCCTACTTACATGTATATTCTTAAAAATCATTTTTTCATAGCAGAGAGTACAAGATCCCCCACACTTTTTTCTTCCAGGGTTTAGACCTAGTTTGCAGGTACAAACCCTGGTCAGTCTTAAAAGAGTGTCTGCACTGTAAAACTACCATAGGCCCTGTACTATAGCTGCCTATAATATATTGACACGACAAGTAGGTGAAGCTGGATTAGGCTTCTCTCAAGACACAGTGATTTTCTGATAAAGTGTCAAATTACAACGTACAACGTAGGGTCTGTGCTTGCAGACTAGTTTACAAGTATCAAATCAAAAGAAACCTTGTTCAGAAACTAAAATACAATCAAGGATAATTAAGACAGATATACATGTAAACATCTGAGCAACCACTACATGATTTAATTACATGTACTGCATGGAATCAATTAACCCTGACAATGAATTACAAGCTGCAAGTGCATGTTGATATTAATAACATGATACCGTACCGTAGTTGCTTGGAGGTTGTTTGATTATTAGGGATGCCTTCTGCATCAATAGAGTCTTGAGATAGAGGCGGGGTGACGGGAGTGACTAATACCCTTGGGCACCATCATGTCATTTGTTTCATTTACCGGTACCAACAGGGATGCATGCACAGAGGTACTTGGATGTTGAATGTATGTAGAAATAAACTAGAAAATTGCACCTTTAGTCTTTAGTAAATAAACACAGACATACAAGGAGCAAATAGAGGGTACAGACATGTAGACCCACCGGTAATATTATAAAGGCACTATTTCCATGCATTCGTAATTATTCAAGAGAATGAAAGCTACAATTTGAATGAGAAAAGCTTTGGAAATTGGAGGCCTAGCTATAAGGAACTACTGAGTTTTCTTATGTTTATTTGGCATGCTCCTACATGTATTGGCAGATATGTACATGGAGGTTGCAAACAAACTGTTTCATTTTTGTTTTGTTTTTTTTATTTCATTACTCTTGGACATACATGTAGGCTATATGGACATCATGTATGCTTCCATTCTGACAGAGTCTGATGTGAATCTATTCACTTATTTACAACGGTAATTTTCTTAATATTTTCATACTATTACTACTGCATGTCCCTGTTAAACCTAGTCCGTTCCTTTAACTGAAGCAATGCACATCAAAGGAGGGACATGCATAGGATGCTATACTCAGAGGCATATCACTATCTAAGATAAATGTCAGAGCACTGTCCATCAAACACAGGTGTATAGGAAATCACTGACTCATACTTGGCGGGGATAGGGTATCCCTACCATGGTATGGAGAATGGAGATGATGCGGTCATTGCTACCAGGAGGAGCAAGCATCACCAATCAATTAAGCAGATGTCTTACATGTGCAACCATCCATTCCCTACATGTACTCTACATACTACATATATTCCCCGAGACCCCCCCCCCAAAAAAAAAAAAACAAAACAAACCTGTTTGACAGTGTTATTATAGAAGGCAGTTACACAATAAGGGCTCAATTGTAAACTATGCATTTACATGTAGGGCTTCCTGCCTTGATCAATATCATCACAATATAGGCATTACCTAAAAGTAAATTAAATTCATAAGTTATGTATTAAACTAGTAGGCCTACATTGTACAAGTTCTGTAAATCTAGAAACTTTAATGAATTATTAATGACTATCCTTTTCATGGGGTTAAACGTACTTTTGCAAAATGAAAATTGTCTGCGCTGATTCTATGGCATGAAACCTCACTAACTGCTTGAGTCAAGCACTTGTGAAATTCAAGAATTAGTTCCTGGTTTTAAAAATATCTCTCTTTTCCCTGAAACCACTTACATATAATATTTCTATGAAAATACATGAAAAACATTTTTAGCATCTACATGTACAGGGTGATGTAATGTTGCATATATATGTATCTGTATATCTTCTAACAACTGAAATCAAGTCCAACTGTACATATGTACAATCTACAATAAATGCATCATTATCATCATGAAGAGTGCATGGAGGCATACATGTATACATATATTCACAAAAATTTGCTCATGTTTTACAACTGCTCTGAGCCAAAGCACTGCAATAGGGAGTTTTCGAATGTGTCAACGTGAACGCCGTCCTAGATCCTCCCACCTACAACAGACTTCTTTGTGTTAACTGCATACCGCGCTTTATGCAAGAACGGCTCACCCGTCCACTTGCTTCTCCCTCGTCAACTAGACGGATCGAGAACGCGTCCAACATGGTATTGCCGTCTTCTCTAAAACGTGAACCTCGCTTCACCTACTTTGTGTGCAGTAAACACAAAGCAGTCCATTGTAGCTGGGAGGATCTAGGACGGCGTTCACGTTGACACTTTCAAAAACTCCCTAATGACGACTTGATGAGTCCATGTACATGTAAGTGGCAGGTTCACACAAAGGAAGCTAAACTTTAGGTTTCGCTGGTAGTTTCAAAACTTTTAAAGTTATCTTGTAGTTGTCATGTAGTTTCAGACCATATGAATGGGCTCGCAGTTTCGAAAGCGAGCTTGTGCTTAACGCCGAAAAAACCCAAGAGCAGCAGTGGGTCCTCCTCGTACTTACAGACCGTATGGACAAAATAAACTATAAGTTTAGCAGTCTTGTTATTTACCATGACCTCTCTGCTCATGTTAAATTACTAATGCTCGACTTGTAGTCTCATAACAACGAGCGTCGTTGTTTCAGGCCCGTGTGAACCCTTGTCGTTGTTAACGAGCCGTTGTTGGTTAACTTTAAGTTCCGAAACTACAAGTCACATATGAACGTACATGTAGCTTAAGACGTGCAAATGGGCATGTTTTCCAACCACAAGAATTTGAGTCTTCAAATGATTATCAAACATCATCCAACTGTTATTGCAACATCCAACTGGTTATTTGGAAACATGACACATCAAACCATAACTCTTTCTTTCTGAAAGGTTTTTTTTTCTTCAAAGCTATCATGAGGAGATAACAGTAGAATAATAACGGAGCACAGTTGATACAAACAGATGTGCTGACCCAAATTCCATTCAACCTATTCAGCCCCAATATCGAAAGTAAATGATTACACATCCCCATCATCCTACTTGACCTTAAACCAGCAGTGCACCTATACACATTTGTTTGTGCGCTGATAGTGATACCATTAACTGGGTGAATAGGAACATCAGTCATCAGTCATCGGGGTGAGTAGCAACAAAAATTAGAAATGCATTTTTTTACATAATTTGTTTTCCAAGGAATGATTGTAGAAAACTGTAGACCCCATTTATTTTGTTGTCCATGATGAATAAAAGAAACGACTAGGGTGTGGATTATCCCCTAGGCTGGGAAAGATAAATGTTAAACACTTAAATAATAATGTTCCAATTCATCCTGCTTTGTTGTAGCTTTTTACAACCACTCTCAGATTTGTCTGTGCGGCAACTGGCAATGATATTGCAACATGCCCATCCATTGTGTACTTTTCATATTATTGTGTTGTCGTCCATGTAAAAAAAATACTATCTTCATCAATCTTCATACTATACAGCCAGTCCATATTAACATTAACACTGCCATCATCATTATCATTAATATAGCTATTCATTTGTATTGAATACATTGCAGTTAAACGTTACAATGCATCTCCTGTAGTATACACAAATGTACACATTTAAATTCACATATTAATGGGCTTTTCATTGCAAGTTTTCAAGTTGTTTTCATGTAGTATGACAGTGTACATTCCTATGATCACTAGAAGTGTCAATAATGACTCAGGTATGATTTGATCAAGGCAGTAAATATAAGAACTACTGTAAGAAGAAATGTCAATATGGGTTAGGCCTCCACAAAACTCCATCGTACACGATGGTACACTAATAAATGAATATTAAACCGTATCTCATCTATCATGCCAAGAGAATTTCAAGAGCCACTTGCTTTCACTTCAGTAAAAACATCAGTCATATTAAACTTTGTGAATAGTTGCACTTGCAGACAGAAATTGCTGTTCATATAGCCTTTTGTTAAGCCTACATTCAATGCAAATTGGACTTTGTAAATCATTAGTCATCAATTCATATAATTCTGGCACTGTCATGATATTCAGTTTGATGAAAAGAGAAACATGGAAATCTAGAAATTATGTTAAAAGGATGCGAAAAAAAACTACCGGTATACAAAGAAATGTCAATGATAACTACAGGGGAGCGTTTCATCAAGTGTCTTGTCAGTGATTTTTACTGACATATTTGCTCTCAGCCAATAAGATGCAAGGATTTCAGTAGCTTATAACAGTTGTCGGTAAAAATCACTGACAAAACGCTTGATGAAACGCTCCCCAGGTATGACTGTCTTCTGATGAAAAGGTGAATTTTGTGCTTTTCTTTTCTGATGGAAGAGGCCTTGTCTTTCATCATTCTTTTGAAAACAAAATAATATAGAAAGATATCTTAACCCCTACCATGCCGTGGGCGGCAAATCCCGCCCAAATGTTGGGAGTGTTGAACATTTTGTTTAGGCTCAGAATGGCTTGAAAATTCTTTCTCATACTGAAAACTGTGCCTTCAATATAATGTTTATTCCTATGCAATATATCTTTGCCCAGTTTGCTCAAGAAAAAAATCATTAAAAGTTAATATTTAATTATTGAAAGTTCATATTTGAAAATTACTCAAAAATCTGGTGGCATGGAAGGGGTTAAAGAGAAGGTTGAGTTCTGGGAAGGTGTTCAGGCTGAACATTGCGTACAGTCCCATATACCGATTTCTGTGTGCAGTCCATGTTCTTTTCAGTGGGATTGGGTCAATTTCTTATCATTTTGATGATTCCAATGACACCAATTCTTATGTAGACATGATTAACCTTTCGCAATTGCTTTGAGACATTTTCTAAATGTCAATGTAATCACATGACTGGAACTTAAAGTTTATCTTTAATGCCTAACGAAGAAAGTGAAAAATTGTACTGTGGAAAGTATCAAAATAGAATAACACCCTTGAACCATGAAGTGTTTTGTAACTCCACAATTGAGCATATCAATCAGCATTATTCCCTGTATAGTCCTTCAGACTTTATACTCACAGTATCAATACCGGCAGGTTGGATGAATAAGAAAACGCTTCTCAAATTTCTAAGAATTCAAATCACTGGTGAAATGTAAATCTTTCTCCAACAAAACTGATCAACGTTAGCACACAACTGTTCACGACTACATGTACGGGACCAAATAAGCAATCGTTAAAGATGAGTGAATAACACTTCTACAATTATGACAGGACCACACAGTACATTTACACGGTCAGGCACAGAGAGAACAGAAGAAGATGAAATATCGTCGTGTTTAATTTCACGCCCACCGACAAAAACAAGCGAATAGAAGTCTCCCGTGAGCCAGACAGTGGATATATCGACACGATACTGTCCTCCAAAAGAAACCGAATGAAGGAAATGCTGCCACTGTAACAACACCCTGCCGAATGTTTTTGATTCTCCTATAAAAACAAGAGCCCCGGATCAAACGTAAACCTTTCCGCCATTGCTTTACTCTTTAGTTGTCACCCACAACCAATAAGAACATGAAAGTGTGTACTAGCATCAATCATCCGCGGGTGTTTTCTTGGAGCAAAAGGTTAACCCCATTTTGCTGGTATTAGAATGTGATACTTGTACCGGTACTTGAAGAAGAAAAAAAATAGCGTTTCGCCTACAGGTAGAACACACTCACAGGTAGGCCAACTTAGGCATACATACATTGTACATGAAAAAAGTGTTAAAATATATTACAACATGGCACTCTGAGATAGAAAAAGGCAGGGGCAATTACACCCCCCCCCCCCCTCCCTATATTCTAATAAATTTCATCTCATTTGGATCATCTGTGTCATATCGCTAGAAAAATCTTGCAAGAAATTACATGCTGGTTGATGTACATAGAGTAACTGGTATCTATGGTAGTACAGTAGGAGTAGCCTAAAGTTTGTATGTCAAAAGCTGACCAGAGTGAACATTTGAAATACTGCACTCTACACATGGACGTGTAGATTATGTTTGTAAACATACAGTACCATACTACAAGTACATGTACATGTAGACCAAAGCACTGTGGTATCATCCACATCATGAATAAATGAAGGGCTATATTCATGGTTAAAAAGCCTTTCTTCAAGTGCATCCTGTAAAGCTTCCTGACAATACTTACCCTACATGTAGAAGTATGTACATGCACAGCAAATATATATTCCAAAATGAGTGGTAGATAAATCCTTGCAATGACAGAGACACAGCGGGTATAGTAACAATATTTCGCGGATGCTGTGAAATGCACAGAGACGTGAGCTGTGAGCGTTTGGGATGACTTGGTTACCACACGCAGCATCTACTTGCGACCTCCAGCTTGGGTATCGCTCAGGAGATGGAGCAAGAGAGGTGAGGAGCAGAGTGAGTGAGTGAGTGAGTGAGAAAGCATCACATGTGACGAGGCCTTTGCCCATATATGAGCATGCTCCCTGCCCCGCTGCCCTGCCTCTCCCAATCATCACGGCAACCGCATCCTCATCATCATCACATGGGTGCACTCACTGGTCTCTGGTGTGTGCAGCAACACATCTGTTCTCATGTCTATGTGTCTTATGTGTGTGCTTGAATGGTTTACACAGGCAGAGGGAAGGGGAGTGTGAGAGGGGTAAGGGAATGGGTAAGTGAGAGGGGTAAGGGGAGGGGTAAGGGGAGGGGTAAGGGGAGGGGTAAGGGGAGGGGTTGAGGGAAAGGGAAGGGAGAGGGAAGGGGAAGGGAGAGGGAAGGGGAAGGGAGAGGGGAGAAGGAGAGTGAGGCAAGCAATGGAGGAAAGAGAGAGAAAGCTTACGGGGTAAGGGGTGTAGGGAGAAGGGGATAAGTTCTGGGGCACAAGAAGGGGAAGGGGAAGAGGATAGGGGAGGGGTAAAGGGACAGCGAACCGGGAGGTGGCAGGAGAGTTGTAAGGAAGCAGTAAGAGGGGGAGGGGGGAAGGGGGAGGAGGAAGGGGTAATGGAAGTGGAGGGGTAACTGCTGAAGCGGGATGTCCAGAGAGGGATGCATCACCAGGAGGAGTAAATATTTTCAAGTTGAACTTGAAGGACAGGTACCATTCATTGCGGTATTGTATTTTTCAAGGAAAAGGTGGATGAATAGGAGATAAATGAAGGGAAAGTAAAATGAAATGAAGAACAGAGGAGAAGGCAGAGAAGAAAGATAAGGAAAGAGGAGAAGGAGGTATGAGAGGAAGAAGCGAAGAAAGGAAAAAGTGAGGAAAGATTTGATTGTGAAGGAGCAGAGAAAATTGACAATTTGGATGCAAGAAAATCAACTGACAATAACATTTTTTATCTACAAATTCACTCCACTTTTTAACCCGACACACAAAAGTGGAAATAAATTTAGTAACTGCTCTACCCTTGGATAACTTGAACACACGGATAGAAAGGAGTAATGATCAGGGTCAAAGAGGGAAATTCCCAGCATTCTCCATTACATCACCTTGGTAAGAAGATGGTAACAATAACCAATCAAGAACCTCCTTGATGACTGATCCCAATTACAGTGAGCAAATTATTACAGCTGCCCACAGGTTGAAAACTTCATTAAGGGTAGAAAAGAAACTAAGGAGGTATGCCAGTGAGGAAACGTTGGCTGCGAGTGCTTCTGCCGACAGTAGAGCTAGAAATAAGGGTCATGACAAGTAAATCACACATACATGTACATGTACTGGACTCTGTATCTCCTTGAAATTCAAAATGATGAATGAGCTAGCATTGCATGCCTCCAGAAATTAATAATATTTCAAGACCAACCTATAAAGTAAATTGCATGTTTTCAAAAACATGTTAACAGTCCTACAATGGTACATGTACATGTAGCTTTAAAAAGCAGTAACATTGTAAACATGTATATATACACTGTACATTGTATACAAATTATATTGCTAATAAAACCAAAATAGGGACAATTGATATGGACTACAATCATTTTTAATAGAGCTTAGTATTAGAGGGAATGGTTAAAAAATACCTCTTTAAAAAAAAATTAACATTGTTTTCTTTAATAATGCCAAAGAAATTGGAGAGAATAACATTTTTCTCGCAACTAGAACTCAAGTGGTCTTCCCTTTAAATCATGGTTAATTAACCCAGAGAACTTCCCTTGTTGACCTGAATGCGGAAAATGCCCCTTGGAAGTCCAATCTCTTTGGATGCTATGGGGATAGTCTAAAGCTAGCTAGATATGAAATGCCTTCTAATAAGATTTCTCACTACATTAGGCATTCCAGTCTGTCTGCAGGCCTTCCTGACTGAAGTTACGTTCACACGAAGGGAGCTAAACTGTAAGTTTCGCTTGTAATTTCAAAATTTTAAGTTTACTTGTATGTATCTTGTAGTTTCAGACCGTATGAATGGACTCGTAGTTTCGAAAATTTAAATTGTACATGTAGTTCTAGAACCACAAACGAGCTCGTGATTAGGCCGAAACCACGAGCAGTGGGTGGTCCACGTCACAGTTTCAGACCATGTAAAAGAAATAACCTGTAAGTTTGCAAGCTTGTAGTTAGCGATGACCTCGCTGTTCATGTTAAACTTCTGGTTCACACCCTTCGTGCGAATTATGAACACAGGATCTTATGTGTACTGTACACACAATCGGTGGTATCTACTTTCGGAGTTAACCACAATGATCGCTCGGCTTGTAGTTTCAGCTCGTTGTTTCGGGCTAGTGTGAACCCACGATGTGGTAAGGGAGTCGTGGTTTTGTTATTTTAAAGTTTTGCTAACATAAAGTTTTGAAACCACAAGTCCCGTATGAACATAGCTTTACTGACTGTCATTCCCTGACAATACAAATGTTCATCCCACACACATTCTCTGTCATGATCACTATAAACCATGCCATGTACCGTCTCTATCCAAGCTGAAAATCTTCTTTCCAGAATGTCGTTTCACAATGGTAATGAACTCCATCAATGGTATCAACCTCCATTTACACTCTCTCATGTGAAGAACCGGGAGGGGGGGGGGGGGCTGCTGCCACCCCACGCCCTTTTTTTAGGAGACATGTTTCTCAATATGATTGAGGATGCTAAGCACCCCCCCCCCCCACCCCTTTCAAAAACATTACTACGGCCCCTGACTTGGTAGAATTGGACAACTTTATTAAAGATGGAAGGGGCGCAAAGCTGGGTCCAGGGGCATCACTAGAGGGGTGGTAACCTGTTTTTTACCCCATCGCAAATTTTAAAATCTAAGGACCTTTTGGGCAAACTTTTCCAAAAATTTGATCAGACTTCCCAACCACCAATCTCAAATGGACTTGTAATGCCCCTGGTTATGTCATCGGCTCAATTTTAAACAGAAGAATTTTCATCAGAGGAAAGGGTATAAAGAATAAATAAAACTTCTATGTTGTTCCTTCACTGGCCTCAATCAATCAATGTCATGGTGTGACTGACCCCCCAGTGACACCTCCTGATTACACTCCTCCCCTCCCTACTTTTCTTTAACCTGGATGCAAGATGAAACTTTCTTTTACCTTCTCTACACAGATGAAGCAAGCAGTCATATAAAGTAAACAGCACACAATTAGCTGTTTTATGTAGTCTTTAGTAAAGAAAAAGCAGAAATTCAAATGACAAGTGAAACTCGAGAACAGGAACAAAGTGACATGAGCTCACCAGCTACACTTGACTTTTATCCTTCTCAATGGGCTAATAGCCAGAATGGAATATGATTGAAATAACAAATGACAAACATGCGGGAGTTGAATCTGGTACGTAATGAATGAGGAAGACAAATGATTACAACTCTACCATGCATAATTATTGTCTACAAAGATACACTGTAGCCAACATACATGTATGAATTTCATATCTCCTATTATGCCCGGACAACTGCACCTCACTACACAGATGCACCTGTTATTGTCAGAGCTAGTATTCATCTGAGAAGTACAGTGCACATAATGAACTTGACATTTGAGAATCATCGGTGTGTGCTACCCCCCCCCCCCCCCTGTAAATAAAACAATCTGTATCTGAGCGAATCAGGAGCAAATGATCTATGTTGAATTAAATTTGCAAATTTACAGAAGTAACAGAAATTCACTTTTAAAGAATAACAATCCGATCTTTAACCCTTTAACCCTCTATCTATAGAGGAGGCGAATTGGCTCTGTCCGACGGTCGGTAAAGTGTCAAACCAAAGATAGTGGGTTCAAATCCACCCTGGGCAGATGACTGAAGCCTGCGTTGTGTGTTAACATGCCCCTCCTGTTTCATAGAGACAGGCTAGTGGAAAACATGCCGTCCTTCGGATAGGACGTTAAAGGCCAAGTCCACCCTAATATCAAGTTGATTTGAATAAATAAGAGTAAAATTAAACAAGCGTAACAGTGACAATTTCACTGAAATCGGATGTAAAATAAGAAAGTTACAGCATTCGGAAGTTTTGCATTATTTAATGAAACCGTGATATTCATAACATGGGCGGTATACAAATGAGTGAACCGATGATGTCATGCACTCACTTTTCCTTATGTATTTTATTATATGAAATATCATATATTTCATTTTTTTGCTTCAATAATGTAAAACATGTTTTGACTCCATATGGAACATGTAAAATCATCATTAATGTAACTTTTTTTCATACAAGGAAGGGATTCTTTATTATCACATCTATAAAAATCGAAATATTTGAAATTTCATATAATAAAATACATAAGGAAAAGTGAGTGTGTGACATCATCGGTTCACTCATTTGCATACCGCCCATGCTATGCATATCACCGTTTTATGAAATAATGCAAAACTTCAAAATGCCATAACTTTCTTATTTTACATCTGATTTCAGTGAAATTTTCACTGTTATGCTTGTTTAATTTTACTCTATTTATTCAAATCAACTTGATATTGGGGTGGACTTGGCCTTTAAAATGGAGGCCCCATGTACGTTAACCCATAGACTACGGGAAATGGGTGGCTCCTGTATTAAGCCTATGAGAGTTAAAGAATTCAGTAGTCAACAGGTTAAGAACCCACTGCTATTTGATAAAGAGTAGGGGGAAACCCCAGTGTAGTGGTCCACCTGCGCATCCTAATCAGTTATATCGGAAGGAGAGACCAGAGGGTTACACTGATTCAATTCGCTTTTCCCCTCTCAGGCACAGGTGATGCTAAATACTTCATAATGATAACAATAATGATAATAAATGAGATACATTTCATTTGCATGAAGTTGCAGATGAAATATGACTTTATATGAGCTACAATTATAGCACTTATAAACCTGCCCCTTTAGCTCTTTGAGATTGAATACAGTACTTGATGCCCTTTAAAATTACAATGAATACATGTACATCTGTAACTGGCAATTCCATGCAAATATTTCTACACAAGGCCTATTTACACTACAGTCTAAATCGCACTGTTTGGACCATAGGTTAATGTTGAGGTGATGTGGATCAGTGGATACATTGTAAGTCCCCGGACTGTGAACCACGAGGTCCGGGGTTCAAATCCCACTGCAGCATTAGCGTCCTTTGGCAAAACGTTAATCTACATTTGCCGCTCTCCACCCAGGTGTCAAATGGGTAGCCGGTAGGATGCGAAAGTTAATGTCGTTTGCTTAGCAACGTGAGCGTCACTGTACTGCCAATTGCTGGAATACTCCCCAGGAAGTGGAGAATGTGCATGCATTGTGTGCGGGCATGCCAGAATCCAATGACCGGGGTAATAATATATCTGTAATTGTGAGCGCTTTGGGCCACTATGGGAAAAGCGCGTTATAAATGCCAGGTATTATTAGGTGATCTGTCGTACATCGACAGATCACCTCTTAATTTCGTCAAGATTTTTCTTCTTTATTTATTATTATTTATTATTATTTATTTATTTTTATTTTTCGCCCATTTTCTTGTTACCATGATTTCTCAAAAAGTTCATTCTCAATTTTCTTCAAATTTTCGTCACTGATCAGACATGTTAATGTTAAGATGTGGCATCTCATTCAAGGTCATCAGTTTATCATGACGTCATCAAGACGCCATTTTGTAAATTTACAAGATCGATTATATCTTCATAATCGATCATCAAAAATCAACTATATTTACATCACATAAACTTCACATGACGGGTCATCAGGTCATGTCCTCACAGGTCATCTAGAGGTCAGGACGTACGCGTACGCGCGCGTCAACATTTTAAAATGCTCAAAATCACGTAGGATCAAGTCTGCACACGTTTCAGGTCAGTTTGAGCATTTCAAAAATGTCCGTGCGTAAGCGTCCGCGCGCGCGTTTTACGCGCGCACAAATCGTAAATAACGTTAGAACGCTGTTTTTTTTATTGATTTGCAATCCTGACACTTTTCTTCATCATTTCCATCAATTTGAATCAATTTCAATCAATAATAAGGTCGTACGGGCGCGTCAAAGTTCGAAATCCGTGCGCGCGTCTATGGCGAAAATAACGTAAAAACGTGCAAAAACATGCCTCTACAAAATTCATTGTAGCTCGTTAGATAGTCCGTTGACCCCCAAATTTTTTGTCATCATCAGGTAGGGTATGAATCATAGATTTCATTTCATGTATCATTTCATCCATATAAACATTATGACGTCATCAAAATGGCACCAGAAGTCAAAATTTCCATTTTTCATGTTTTGACGTCATCACATTTATGCAAATTTGGCTCTAGATTCGTAATTATTGGTCGTTTTTCTCCCAAATTTTGATATGTTATAGCTGCAACAATTCTCTACGAGACATCTTGCCACCATTATTCATTTTGATGACGTCATCACACTGAAATCTTCAATTAAAGACGACATGTCAAATTTTTCCCTATTTGCGTGTTATGTCTATGGAAGATGATTTTTTTTCGAATCATGAATCTACATGACATCGTTCTCTGAGCAGTATCTCAGTTATTTTTGGTCTATTTCCTTCCAGATTTTAATATGTTGTAGCTGAGACTATAAGCTTTTATTAGTAAGCCCTCCAATTTTTGATCAGATGTCGGGATCATGCCCAATTTTTCAGTACCAAATGGGATTTGAGAATCACGTTTTTCGTTTACGTGTTATCTCTATGGGAAATATTTTGGTCTATCGGTAAAGCACATGACTACCATGGTCAAGGTACCTGGTTCGATCCCCGGGGCCGATTTTCTTTTTTTTTTTTTTTGCTTCTTTTTACTTGTCATTTTACCATCCTCTACGACTATTATAACATAAACAATCACAAACCAAGCAATAAAATGCCTTATTTTGCATGTTATGTCTATTGCAAAGTGCTGTGCAGTGGTTTATGTATATCCCTATGGAAAATCTGTTTCACTGACGTGTATTAAAGCTATCCTACAATATCATTAGTCCTATTAGATATCACAATTTCTCAAAATTGGCTTAGTCAATTATCTTAATTATCTTATTGTGACGTCATCTAGACGCCATTTTCTACAAATCAACTTATGGTCGTATCTTCATAACGAAATGTGATTTCTCGTTCATATTTGGCATGGTTAACGTCACTGTCATTGCAGTCATGATCCTTACCATTATCCCCATCATTATCATCATTATCATTATCATCATTATATCATCAATCATCTTCAAAATCACCAACACCATAATCATCATGAATATCATTATCATCACCATCATTATATTATCATCTTCATCATCATCACCATTATCATCATCACCGTAATCTTTTTACAATGACCGTTTCACACATTTTGCTACATTCCTGTCCTCAAGAAGCATCTCCATTCATGGCATTCTTGACTTCCTATCTTCAGTTTAGCATTTCCCCATTATTATGATCATCCTGATTACAATCATGATCGTACAAAGTGAAAGACAGATCACCTAATTCGTCATGACGAATTAAACTCTAGTATTTATTATTATTATTATTATTAATGGAGTGGCCCCAATAATTACCAGAGGTCCAATGGTTACCAGAGGTGTGAATGAGCATTGATTTTAATTTGAAGTGGGCCTAGACAATGAGATCAGCTTCTTTTGATACCAGCTTCTTTTGATACCAGGATGTGAAAAGTGTGAGAGTCAATAGGGTCTGTTCTGAAGTGCTTGGGAATAAGAGTGACTAATCTTCCCTTTGTTCGGCACTTAAGTAAGCCTTAAGTACAGCTCCATCAGCTACTATTACACAATAAAAGACCTTTCAAATTAAGCTCAGATTTGGCTTTTTGACACTTTTTAATTACATTCTACTATTTACTAACTTTGGAATAGCTTTGTATTAAGGGTTAACAACTTAATACATGTCCATATATTTCTGCCTTTGTACAAATATATGCCTACATGTACGTGTATAGCTACATGTTTGTACATGTACATTAAGCAAGTTGTAGACAATATTAAAACAAATGTATAGCTCATATTAAAGCTATAAAATATAACCTTCAGAGGATAGTATAAAAGAGAAATCATTTTTGTGAAATTTTTTTAATAGTCAATAAATCTTTTTCACAGATCTGAAACTCAAAACATCTCATCTATTGACATAGTTGTGGTATCTGTTATTTCTTCTTATCAAGTAAGTGATCATTCACTGGACTGGGAAGGCAATAAATGGTTTGCAGTCAATTCCAAAAATGTCCAGAATGCCATATTTCTTGGGGGCTAGGCCTACCAAAGGGTCAGACAAACTGGAATAGTCTTACAAAACAGACATCATATCTATGTGCATTAGGAGCATAAGTTTCATGCATGTGGATTGTGGAGGCCCCCTCCCCCCCCCCCAAAAAAAAAATACAACAAAAGTGTAGGCCCTACAATTTCACAAGTTACAATGTAGGCGTACATGTTGTTGGTAAGAAAACTTGACATGGAATTTTGCACAGTTCTAACAGGCTTCACTAAATGTCCAGTGCTGTTGTGCCCATGAAATTAAAATTCATACCAAAAACAAAATAACAGAAAAGAGATGTTGCCTGCGTACATGTACATAAGGTTAATATTATTAGACCTACTGGTTGCCAGGGTGCAAGGAACCGATTGTTCAAAAATAAAAGAACTGATAACGAAGCTTTTCGACCTGCACTCATCAGGTTATCACGCAGGTTAACAAATTACTTGAAATCAGCTATATTATACTCGGTGAACCCGGACGGAACCTAGACGCCGTAATTTCAGAACAATCGCAAAGCTTGGACGAACTCCTTTTGTCTGCACAGAAGAGGTTCATGCGATTGAATGTAAGCGGCTTCCAGAAAGCGTAAATGCGCTGAGCTTCTGGCCCGGGACATAATTGAGAATTGATTGTCGTCATAGCTTTGTGCGCAAGCTGGATTGTTCAGCAAGTGGAGACCAATCGCTGAATCGCATTTGGCTATTACACGGTTTCGACACGCATTGTGTTTTCTACACACAGGATGCAGGTCGAAAAGCTTCGTTATCATGTCTCTTTTTCGTGCCATATTGAAATTTTGTAGTACCAAGAAATTATTTTTGAATAAAAGAACTGCTTGTAAATGGGCAACGCTACAGTATTCGGTCACTGCATAGGCTTACTATACAGTCAGTCCGAACCCGTGCAAAAAAGCACTTCTTTTGCAGAACTCGTATTCGCCTTGAGCACTCGACAGAGTGGATTTGGCGCTATATAAGTTACATTTATTATTATTATTCATGCCAGGCAAGGATTATGAATATTCATGAGCAGAAGGGTATGGCAGTAATCTGTTTAGAAAGAGGGTACATTCCCTAGGGTCTGATTTGGTGTAGACTATCAGCTAGGAAGACACTGGTCCAGATTGAGTTTGGTCACAACTTCTCCCATTCTCAGATCTTGACCTCATTCATGCTGAGGTCATCTAAGGTCAGACACCAAGTTGTTTAGCATTCCACTCTCTAAATAAACATGATATATGCTAATGATACCACCAGTCCATCACTCATCTAGTCTGCTCATTCAGACAACTTTAAATCACAGTTGGTGAATACTCCTTCAGAAACAACACTGACATTTACAGTGAGGAACCGCAGACAGACATAAATTAATGTAGATTACTGTCAAATCTGATCTACAGCATTTTACTGTGGTAAATTACAGCATTTTACTGCGGTAAATTACAGCATTTTACTGCGGTAAATTACAGCATTTTACTGCGGTAAATTACAGCATTTTACTGCGGTAAATTACAGTATTTTACCACTGTATAAACTACAGCAATTTTTTACATTGCCACCACCCTTGGCACTCACATTCATTTTCATTGCAAAAGTGTTTCAAATATATCTCAGGATAAATACATCATCAAACAGAGACTATATATGGTTTGCTTATAAACATGTATCTAGGTTTTAGCAGTATACTGCTCTACAAAAAAAAATGAACAGATTTCATGATTCTGAAAATGATATTGGGTTCATACATGTACATCGATCTTTACCACTATCACTTTGGCTTCCTCCCTAGCCATACATGTATATCTTTTTCAGGGGAGCGTTTTCATCAAGCATTTTGTCAGTGAATTTTACCAACGACTTTTATAAGCTTCTGAAATCCTTGCATCTGATTGGCTGAGAGCAAATTTGACAGTAAATATCACTGATAAGACGCTTGATGAAACGCTCCCCAGGTGGCTTTCTCTTACATTATACAACATCTTTCTCTAATAATAGCCTATCCTTAAAATATATAGTCTCCATCAGCTTATTTTACCTTCATTAGGCCTTCTTCCCTCTAACCATTCATTTTATACCCAAAACATGGTGATAATCATAGAGGTCATTGCTTCATCCACTGGTAGAGATCAATGGATTTATAACTGTGCAACTGAAATAGGGTTCATAGTTCCAAACAAAAAAGAATTGAAAAAATATTGAATGATGGAGCCTTTAAAGGGCAATCCAACCTTGCTAATAAAATGATTTGTGTGAAAGCAGAAAAATAAGAAATACAGGATGGTGAAAGTTTTAAAGAAATCGGACAAGGACTAAGAAAGTTATGGATGTTTGAAAAATGAGATCACGACATCTCCCGTTTGTCGTAAACAACAATATCATTAATTGCGGTTTTCTTCGACGCGCTTTGAACCTCTGGAATCAGGGCCCAGTTTCATAAAACTTGTCATCAATGACAAGTTGCAATAACTGTTACAAGCTACTGAAATCCTTGCATCTGATTGGCTGAGAGTAAATTTGTCTGTAAAAATCACCAACAAGACACCTGATGAAACGCCCCCAGAGAAACAGAATACCTTACAAACTTTGGATGAACCAATCTTCAGAATAACAATCCTCAGTTAACAATACAACATAGTGAACATACATGTACATGTACAACGTAATAATAAAGAATGCTTTATTCTCGAAGTAATGACCCCCTTCCCGCCGATACAGGAAATTTGTGTGCTCTGAATTATGAAATATCTAACCTATGAACATCCAGAAAACAAACCTTCAAAATAACAAGCATCCTCCATTACAACAATGGGGACTTCCCCAGTGACAATGTTACCATCAATGGAATAGGTGGCATCATGGCCATACTGTATCTTGGACAACAGTTTGACTTACATGTACATGTACAGCCATGCAAAAAAATATTAGACCAAGAATGGTTTACTGATAGTGTTATTTTTGTGGTAAGAAGGAAATAAAATATCATAAAAGCAAGGTATAATTGCTGGAATTTGGTATTCATTCAATGAAATACAAAGACAAATCATTTTTATAAATTTGTTTGCATATTAATTATAGTACCCTATAACAGATGCTTGGTCCAATAATTTCTTCCAGGGCTGTATAAAGAAGCTAGCTTATCGATGTGGTGTAATAATCTATTGCTGCTTAAGTTATAGTCAAAACAATATTTCCAATCAAGATCAAAGTGATCTTGCATGTGGTTCTGTTGTAATGTCAGGGGTATCACTGCTATGCACATGTATGAACTTTAACACTGTATGCATTTATGCAGTATATCTAATAATTGTTTTTGAAGGGCATGAAGGGGCATCCAGTTCTATAAAATACTTTAAAGAATTACACTGTGGGTCAACGTACATACACTGGCCTTCATTTATTGCTGATACATAATATAGGCCTATACTGTAGGCTTGCCTGCATGTACATGTACATGTGTATGGTGTGATTACAAACAAATGTACATTGGCAATCATGTCTATATATTCACAGTCGAATGAATAGACAATGACAGGTAAAGTCACCCAAGCATGCATTTTGACTGAGTAATCATTCACTCTTCGATTCACTCAAAATATTACAACCGCCAATATCATAAACAACAAAATGACAAGAGACATACCAGTATTTCAGCAGCATTCGTCGAAGACGATGTGAAATTATACAAACTATGTACTAGTAGAGCAGTATGAAGCAGTACATGTGCAATGTATTCAGACCCAATGACCTTCACAGTGTGTTGTGTATCTGGTATACTGGTAGGCCATAGGATGGGCAAAGCGTTGGTAGGCAATGATGCATGGCTATGGTATGTTGATAATGCCAAACGTGAGAGAAAGTAAGGCAGCACTGGACAAGCTTCATCAACAGATGGCACTGTTGATCATCCCGGAAATTCAGCATTGGCTGCACTCTCACTTCTGTCCACGAGGAGGCTGAACAGAGTGAACTGCCTTGAACTTATAAACACAGGGTCTAAAAGTGCTTATGAATTATCCACATACAATCTCCAGAGAATCCTTCTAAAAACGTTTGCACTGTAAGCAAACACTGTACGTCTCCTCAAGTAACTTTCAATGTGACCTACAGGAACAGAAGACGCTACATCATGTTCCTTACACAAATACATGTAACTAAACATGATCAAGAAGGCCTACATTGGACATTCAGTGATACAGAGTTCTGTATATGACTGCTTTTTCACCAGATTGAAATACATTTGATAGACCTTTAACCCCCTATTCAGACTACACGACACATGTACCTACATTCGTTGTATGGCTATACGAGAATCGTATAGCTATATGATATTTTCTATAGTCTGAACACCATATAAAGAAACGATGTATAAAGAAACGTTGAATAAAGAAACGTTGTATAAAGAAACGTTGTATAAAGAAACGTTGTATAACAAAACGTGGTATAGCAAAATGCATGTTTGGGCATCGTTTCAAACGAAAACGATAAAGAATTAGCATCTACTGGTAGTGTGAACATTGTATCGTACAAGAATCGTATGACTGGACAAAGCTTATGGTGAGCACGTGCTTGACGTGACCTGACCTCACAATTTCTTCTGCAATTCAAGTGCACTCAAATCGCCAGCTCAAATTAGCGCGCGCCTGAGGAGCGGTGACAACATAATGCATAAACATGATGTGCAGTACAATGGTGCACATACATGTTTATCATTTCTTTATAAATTTATACGTTTCTTAATACGATGTTGATATGCAGTCTGTACACTCCTTTTGCTAATCACGATTCTTTATATGACGTTTCTTTATACGAGTCTTGTATAACTTTCCTGTAGTCTGAATAGGCTCTTACACCCATTACATTATTCTATTAAAGTGATGGTGGATTTCATCATGTACTAGGTTATTTGAGAGTGAATCTTTATGTGGTGTACTATAGACCTACATGTACATAAAAGTCTAAAATCCTGCAAGCCGTGCTAAGGATCTAGTGTCCAGTTGACTCCTTCTTTCTATAATAGTGATGGTGGCTTTCATCAGGTTATGTGAGAGAGAATCTTTATGCGGTGTATAGGCCTAAAAGTCTAAGATCCTGCAAGCCGTGCTAAGGATCTAGTGTCCAGTTGACTCCTTCTTTCTATTAGTGCTGGTGGCTTTCATCAGGTTATGTGAGAGAGAATCTTTATGCGGTGTATAGGCCTAAAAGTCTAAGATCCTGCAAGCCGTGCTAAGGATCTAGTGTCCAGTTGACTCCTTCTTTCTATTAGTGCTGGTGGCTTTCATCAGGTTATGTGAGAGAGAATCTTTATGCGGTGTATACAGTAGGCCTAAAAGTCTAAGATCCTGCAAGCCGTGCTAAGGATCTAGTGTCCAGTTGACTCCTTCTTTCTATTAGTGATGGTGGCTTTCATCAGGTTATGTGAGAGAGAATCTTTATGCGGTGTATAGGCCTAAAAGTCTAAGATCCTGCAAGCCGTGTTAAGGATCTAGTGTCCAGTTGACTCCTTCTTTCTATAATAGTGATTGTGGCTTTCATCATGTACGTTATGTGAGAGAGAATCTTTATGCGGTGTATAGGCCTAAAAGTCTAAGATCCTGCAAGCCAGACTAAGGATCTTGTGTAAAGTTGACTCCTTCTTTCTATTAGTGCTGGTGGCTTTCATCAGGTTATGTGAGAGAGAATCTTTATGCGGTGTATAGGCCTAAAAGTCTAAGATCCTGCAAGCCGTGCTAAGGATCTAGTGTCCAGTTGACTCCTTCTTTCTATTAGTGCTGGTGGCTTTCATCAGGTTATGTGAGAGAGAATCTTTATGCGGTGTATAGGCCTAAAAGTCTAAGATCCTGCAAGCCGTGCTAAGGATCTAGTGTCCAGTTGACTCCTTCTTTCTATTAGTGATGGTGGCTTTCATCAGGTTATGTGAGAGAGAATCTTTATGCGGTGTATAGGCCTAAAAGTCTAAGATCCTGCAAGCCGTGCTAAGGATCTAGTGTCCAGTTGACTCCTTCTTTCTATTAGTGATGGTGGCTTTCATCAGGTTATGTGAGAGAGAATCTTTATGCGGTGTATAGGCCTAAAAGTCTAAGATCCTGCAAGCCGTGCTAAGGATCTAGTGTCCAGTTGACTCCTTCTTTCTATAATAGTGATTGTGGCTTTCATCATGTAGGTTATGTGAGCTCCAGAGAATCTTTATGCGGTGTATAGGCCTAAAAGTCTAAGATCCTGCAAGCCAGACTAAGGATCTCGTGTAAAGTTGACTCCTTCTTTCTCATCCCCCAACTGTTAAGGTCATATCAAGATATGACCCAGAATTCCATCCTCTCATACCAAATCTTTAAATTCCATTTGTTGATGAAATCAGTTGGACTTTGATAAGCAATGGGGAGTGATTTACATGATGCAGCTATAGACAACTTTATCAACGGGACGTACAGTACAATATTTCACTAAATTGCCCTTTCAAATATGATATGTGTTAAGGGATACAATGTTGTACATACGTTTCACTGAGAAAGATATGGTTATCAATGTTGCCATCTGAACACTTACAGTTACAAGTACAAAATACAAATCACTAGGATTTGAACTTTAAAGATCAATTTTGGATCTGTGAAAACTACATACTACACATATGTTACATAATTTAAGTTACGGTACTTGAATCTACAAGTACTTGTATCCACAAGTACTTGTATCAGCTAAATTCTCACTAAAATAGGTAGTTTAATGTGGGCCCTGTATTCCCTCATGGAATGAAGGTGTACAATACTTCCACAAACTTACATCAATACAGGTGCATAGTGAGCAAAAGGTTCCCTTTTTTGACCAATTTTTGAGAAAAAAAAAAAGTTTTATTTCATCTTCTGATACATCTATGAGCGTTGCAAAATGAAATGCAAGATAAAAGTCAAATACGAGTTTTCAATGTGAATAGGGTAATAGACGTAATGCGGTGTTGGAACTCCCTGCTGTGTTCACAAAAGTTGCGAAGGTCAACAGAAAACCAATAGGGAATATTCAATGCATCAAAAAGCTGATCTCAATCTAAATGTAGTCACTTTAAAATGCAGACATTTATTGTTATCAAAATGTGATGTTGGTGGTGAACAAAATAATAAGATGTCTGATTTCTTACATTTACATGTGCTGGTAGTTGTTTATTAAACATGCAAAGCGATACATGACCATGATGTTTCAAAAACAAGTAAATTCCATGCATGCAACTACAGGTATCAACATGTATACTAGAGACAATCTTGTTGTCGAATACAATTTATTAGTTTAGTTTAGTTTAGTTTAGTTTATTCAAACCAAATCAAACATAACAAGTACAAGAAATAACTACAGAAATCAGAATGATAGGTTTGGGACCCCAGTGAAGCACAGCTTGTGGTCAGGGCCCCTTTGTACAATCAACTATGGCAAGGTGTAACATATTTACAAGTATATAACTAATGTACAAATGATATAAAAAACGTAATAAATGCAAACAAACATTTAACCCTTCCCACCCCAACACATACTATAGTACATGTATAAAAGTACCTGTATCATTCTAAGGAATACTGTAAAAGTGGAAATTTTCGCGCTCGGCTGAGTAAAGTGAAATTCCGCGGCGTGTTTTTAATTTCGCCGACGCGCTAGACTCATGCGCAAAAGAATACATAAACAAAAATATTCGCGTGTTTTTATTTTTCGCGCACATTTCATGCTGCGCGAAATGCGCGAAAAATTTCCACACCGCGAAATATTCCATGTTTACAGTAATTAGCAAAATGGATTTTAAGTGCATTTACATGTACATTCTTTTCTCAAAACACCATTAAATAAATTATAACTTAAAATATACCCATTAAAATGATTAAATGCATGAACATTGGACTGAATATGACTGCGTACATGTAGTACTTACAGAGTGCATTTGTAATTACAGTCAAGGTGGCTAGCTACAATGTATACATGTATACATGTAGTATCCCTTCATCAATACACTACAGATTAATATTGCACAGTCCGAAATGATGCTGCCATCTGGTGTCAAAATTAACTTTAAATTTTCACCCTTGATATTAAACCACCAAAATTTCCTACGCGAACCATGCAAATATAATACAAACAACATCTATTACAGCCAGGATCCTGTGGTGTAATTTTGTAACATAAAAAACAACCCAAATACTTTTGATACATAATAACTATAAATCCTATTAAATAATCAAAGTAACTTCACCATATATATCCCTTGTAACTGGGATTTGCAATCATGGCTCATACACATACATGTAGATGTTAGCCTACAATACATGTATCCATGTACATATGCAAATATTTTATCAAATGGGTGAAAAGTGATTGTCAAACCCTTTCTGTAGTACATGTACATGTATGTAATACATGTATATCCTATCATTTTTTTTCTGCACATATTTGTTGATCAAACAAACACAGCTGTAGTAATAATCACCAAATATGTGAAAAATTACAATAAACTTTCATCAATAATACCTTTCATGACGTCACATAAACTGTCTGAAGCATTCATCTTAATGGATTTGCACTTTAGCTTATATTTAAAATACAATACACAATCCCACTCATGTACATTTGTACATTAGAGCACCAGGAAAGCTTTGAGTACAGCCATATTTACCCTAATTGATGCAAAGGGTTTTCCATAATTGACAATTAACCTAATGGACTCAAATCTGAATGGCCAGGGGTAATCATCCCAAAACTATATATTCAATAGTCCTAAATAACAGAAATGTGTTACATGGATGCAAATAGGTAAATACTGACATACATCCCATGGCTAAAAAAAAAAAGTGTCATACTTTACACACTTAAAGACATTCTTCTTCTTCTTCAATTTCTTTCTCCCTTGTAGGGGTACATATATTACCCTATTTTTAGTTGCCTAAGATTTAGAGCTAAGGTAATCATACTGTCAATAAATACACACACCCTTTTTTTCTATTGCTCAAGATATTTTTGGACATTATTCACACTCCCCTCCCCCCTCCCCTCTCCCCTCTCCACCCCTGGCAAAGAATCCTGGATTCGGCAATGATTTTCGCGGTAGACATGACATGCGTCTTTATTTAGACTTGGCTCTATAAAAGTACCTACTGTTTGGCTTGGAACTCAATTATTTAATCAAGAAATCAAATATTTAGGGGTAATGAGTCAAACAGAGCAATCAGCTCTTGCCTTCTTGAAATACATATTATAGCAGTGTTCATTATAGCATATGATACTGTACAAAAGAAAATTCATGCAAGGAAAGTGGGATGGGGTGAAGTATATTATAGTTGACACTCTATGCCATCTCGCAAGTAATAATCTCAAAGACTGTGTTTTATTCTTAAGGGAAACTATGTATTATACAAGCCTAGCATCTTAGTAGATTCCGTCATATTTCACGCCAAACTACATGTAGTTTGCCTTATCCCAAATTTAAAATGATGGAAATATTGATCTGTGTCTCTGTATGTTCACTTGTCTTCTTTTGTTGAAAGTATTGAAGATATCTTCCTACACATGTATATTAACTGATTATTGTACTAATGCAACAGTCATGATTGTTTATGTTCCAATTCAGTGATTTGAAATATGAAATAAGCTGAAACTGATAACTGAAACTGACAAAGAAGCCAAATCATAATACAAGATATTCACAAACAATATAAATGTACCTCTTGCTATTTTTTATCTAGGAATAATATAAATATCACAACAATCACTCATGTAATCGACTCAATATCACGTTTTGGTTAGAAGAAACACTTCCTCTAATCTACGAAGTGTTGGGTTACATGACCTAACACTTTGTTGAAATACAATAAACAAACCACGAATGGTCACGTTACTTGAAGCACACGTTAAAAAAATTATTGTAAATGGTTATTGAGAAGAGACTAACGTAAAAACAATTGTAGTTTTTTTTTGTACGCTGCCGACTCAAAGCTAGCCCGGAGTGGCGGGATACATGTAGCTGTCATGAGCGGCAGTGTGTGTGAACACTGTGTCAGATTACCTCTCGACGCTGAATGTGTAACTGCAATTTTGCGAATAGATTGTTTCAATAATTGTCCAACATGACTCTTGTAACGGCTTTTAAATTGTAGAGAAATTATGATAGATCACCTTGAAGTGTACAATTCACAATTATTATTAACTAAATGTAGGGAATTTAACCGTTTTTCCAGCTCTACTCACCTGGTCCTTTTGAAATGAAATCTCTAGTTTTGTGCAGGTGACGTCACTGTATAATCTTCTGCAGTCATGTCTAGTCTCAATAAAATTTGCAATTTTAAAAATCATGATAAATTGTTGGGTAAAGTTAATAAAACCTTATTCGTGATTTACTGGCAAGTAAAATGCTAAGTGTAGACCCAACACTTCATAGATTAGAGAACGTGTTTCTTCGAAAGTATTCAAAACGTGATGATTGCGCCGTGACGTGATTATGTGAGTGAACGTTGCAAGCCAAATATCACCAAGTAGATGATGTACTTTTTAGGCAAATGACAAGAGGAACAGAAACGGAGAAAAAAGAAGTGAGTTCGCGTACATACATACATTTGAGTGTGCACACAATTTACAAGGCATAAATTGAGATATATACCGGTATACATGTAGACAATACTGTCAACAGTACATATTTCGGGGTAAGGCTTCTTACGGAAAGTTTTTAAATCGGCGGGCCCTCGGCGGCGGCGATTGATTCGGCGCGCCTGCAGAGCGGCTTTGTTCTCAACACGCCGACTGAGCAATGCTGCGGAAGTTCTATTTATCTCGTTTAGCAGGTGGATCGAAGGAATCGCAGGGCGGGTCAGAATTTACATCATTATTTATTAATAATTTTTATATCAAAGCAAGACAATGTGTTATACTTATTCATTGTTTCTCATTTATTCTAAGTGAAATCAAGGTAGTCATTTAAAGAGGACAGTTGCATGGTTTGCAGACTTTGTTTTTACAAACAAGGCAATAATTAAATTTGCAACGTGATACTGAAATGAGCATACATGTAAAAACATACCCTCACATATGTTATGTACATTACAGAAAGAGGTCATTGGGTAATCAAATATTAGCCAAGAACACAACGGAAAGTCTAGTTGAGTGGTCTAGTGACTTGATGATTGGTGGGTTTGTTTGCACATTTATGGAATATTTGAGGTCATTCTTATTACTGCCATTCCATAACCACTATATTCCTATTACACACAGTATTTTAAGTTTTACATACATGTAGGTTATGATCCATGTATCCATTTTGCTGTTATGAAATTACATTACATTTTTAATGTAATATCATCCGTTAGAAGTTATGTATGTGGCCTATATTGAGCAAAAAAATTGGTAATTTGCATGACTGCATCTACATGTAATAAAGTACATGTATAACTAACACTATTTATCTACATATTTTAGCTAATTTTGCAACCATACAGGGGTACCGGTATATTTTTTTCTATGATCAGATGGATTGTCAAATTAGGATTTCTCCATAATAACATGTTTTTACTGATCTTCATGTGATGTACACTTGTGCCTAAATTTAGGTCTTTTGGTGGTGCATTCTGCTAGAAGTGATAAGAATTGGTAAAAGTTTTTTGAGGTCCAGCCAAACTTGAGGAACCTCCCCAGAGATTTCTCATTTAACTGTGACCTTAAGGAAAGTTGATGTATACTTGGCAATAGAGGAAGCTATACAGGAAGGACTTAATCCTTGATACATCCTCTTAATGAAAGCACACAGAACTAATCCGCTCCCTTCCTAATAATGACTAGCCCCTAACTTTTTGCTTATTGGGAACCAGGCAGCTCCTCTATCAAAGGGAATGTCCACCCCGGTATTTTGTTGATTTGAATAAATGGAGAAAAATGAGAGAAAGCAATTAGTGACATTTTGAGCAAAAATAAATACGAAAGTTATGAATTTTTGAAGTTGTAATCAATCGAACACCAATTGGCACCACCGTGACGTATCTTGTGATCTCCTCTCCCATTTGCCCAGTACAGTTTCATTTTCTTAGTTTTTATTGGAGGAAGAGATTTGTTTCATACAGGTTTTGTGTAAAAACATATGAACAGTGATTATATCTAAGGTTGCATGTATGATTGAATATTTATATTAAAGAAAATGGACACAGCCTTGTAAATCTGTGTTTGATTGATTGCAACTTCAAAAAAATCATAACTTTTTTATTTCTTATTGTATTTTGCTCAAACCTTCACTGATCTGTTTCTTTAAATTTTCTGCTTCTTTTAAAATAAATTTGTAATCAGGGTGGACATTCCCTTCAAGTTTAGGGGGAAAAGAAATTATTTAGGCCCACTATTCCATGACTAAGTTCAGATGATATTAGTACATGTAGATCAAAGGTTTCCTGGAAAAACTATTTTATTATCAGTGTAATCACAGAAGGAGGTTAGATTAATAGTGGTTTCGTAAAATTTTGTCATTTTCAATTATTATTGTTTGTTTGAGTTGTTTGTTTTCAGCTTTAATTCATACAAAATTTAAAATGGGCGTTCATCAATTTACTGAGCTATCCCGATATCATATAAATAAGTATGAAATTACCATATTAACCATACGTGTACATAGTAGCAAAACAAGTGATAACGTACTTCAGTTTCTGTGTATGTTTATTACAATAACTTAGATATCAGAGAATATCATATAAAGTATGTTTAACCTATGCATACATGTACATGTTGTATGTATTCATCATTTATACATGGCAATAATGACAACAGTCACAACAGAATAAAGGTACATGTAGGGTATACTGCCAGGAAAAATTGTCTAGGGAAAAGAGATCGATGTAGTAGTATTAACCAGGTTGAACAGTTTGTTGATTCAAGACTAGAAAAAGTGGTAATCTGCATTAATCTTGAGGAAGTAATGCTAACATTTGGAGAGTACCGTATAAGAAACAGCTATTATTGTTATCATTATTATTGGAGAAAACTTAATAATGAAGTTGTGATCATTAAAAGACACAAATTGGCAACTCCGTGCACGTACAGTGTACTACATACAATCTTGCGAGCTCCTCTCCCATTCGCCCAGTACAGAAAATCTCATAAATTCTCATTTTCTAAGTTTTTAATGAAGGAATAGTTTTGTTTCATACAGGTTTTGTGTAAAAACCTTAGTAATGATTACTACAATGTATAAGCAGCATGTATAATTGAATGATTGTTTACAACTTCAAAAATTCATAACTTTCTTATTTCTTGCTAAAACCTAAAACACTCAGTCTGATCTATTTCTTAAATTTTTCTGCTTCTTCTAAAATCAACTTGTAATCACGATTCCCTTTAAAAATGCTAAAACTTACTTCAGGAATGTCAATTACAATAACCACTGTTTGCATTCTCATGTACAATTTACATTCTTATTAACGGAAGACGGATAAAAATAGATAACGCTGAAAAACAGACAATAAATATAACTATGCCATCTACTCACAAAGGATTGTTACCATGGAAACACATTCCATTAGTAGGCAATCGTCACACAGTGAACGTGATCACTAGTACATGTACATTATATTCATGAATAAATTAAAACACAAATTGACAACTCTAATAATATGTCAGCTATAATCTTAGTGTGGTTTGTACAATACAATACAGTTAACCTTGCATATACATCGAAGTCGCATACCGGTATGTTGAATCAATTTTTTTTTACCAAACGATGCAAACGTGCATACATGTAAGTCGAACTATTTTTTGTGATCCCAACAGATTTGACTTATGCAAAGTTAACTGTATCAATTTTCTTGATTGTAGATAATGGAAGTAATATTTGGAAGGAAAAAAACTTGCCTAGTTGCCTGTATGAAAATACTTTACAGCGCACACATTTCCAATTTGTAGTCCTAATACTAAAAAGTCTGTAACTTTTTACTCCTTTCTTGGATTCTCTCAAACTATTACAAGTACTAATATGCTTCTTCAGTCTTCTGATTTCATTTTTACTGATCTGATATCAGGACGGACTTTTCTTTGCAAGATCCATACATGTACAAAAGAATATAAACTTTGTGTGTACTCCGCCTACTCTATAGTGCACACTGCACAGGGCAATTTTTCAGGGAGAAGACGGTTTATCGTCAGTACAGAGTGGGCCGGAGGGCTTAACATTTTAACCCTTTCTGCTAGAGTAAACTTTAGGTCAATTGTGCAGTATTCACAGGCAGAAAATTCTGTCAAAAGAAACTCAACCACAATCAATAGACGCAGACACATTTTACTTTTTCAGCTCCGAGCGAACCAGCTATTCTCGTTTTCTCTCTGTTTTCTGTTAGTCTAGTTTCCAATTCAAAAAGGTTTCTAGTTTTACTCAAGAGACTTAAAACTTCTGTGGTTGTAAGTGATGTACAGGGTATTTGATTAGCCCAGACAGCAACAGGTTATGTACAAAATATAGAAAGTGAAGTTGACTTTAAAGCTTAGAGAGTAGAGTTCTGATCATGCAATAGACCGCTTCGGTAATGTATGCAAATTTTATACATACCTTTCAAACAAAAGTTGTTCTTGACAACCTGAAAGCTTGCCAGAGGCTTGCCGACATAGCAACAAATAATGTATGCAAACTGGTTTCCAAGCATTGAGGCTCATTTATAAAAAGCAGGTTCATGGAATAGCTCGTCACTGGTGCTCAGCGAATATATGTGCATAAATTTGTATACATTACAGAAGCAGTCTATTGGGAAATAATGTTTTTTTAGAATTGTTTTATACTGTGTTATTTTGGAATCATCAAAATAGATAAAGAAATTGACCAATCTTGCTAAAAAGCACATGTACTGTACACAGAAATGGGAATATGGGACTACACATCCAAGTGGCATGAATGTTCGGCCCGAACATTTCAGCTATTTTCTAGTCATATTTTGAATATGAGGGCATATATGAAGAGCAATCCTTGTCAGGGGACAAATCTACTATGATAATCTTCCAAACTGACATAAACATAATAAGAAAGCTCATAAATTATTTTTCACCTTTCCCAGAACTCAACCTTCCCTTTAACAACAAACTCCGCTGTTGGTTAGGCCTATATGTAACAGGGGACAAAACAATTTGCTGGAGTTTTAGTACCATCCAGGTGATGCACTGAATGTAGCATCTTGAGATTTGTGCTGGTAGCTGGTCACATGAAACTGTTTGAAGTGTTTCTAATAACTACACAAGTATTTCACAAGTCCTTCACATTGGTTAATTGCCTCAACGACCTTTTGAATGATTCTAGGCACATGCAACATACATTGTATATCGTGTTTACACCTACATGTAGATCCGGCTCGCGGGTTCGACACGAGAGTCGCGTTGAAGTGTGGAACAAGGCAATTTTATGATGCATAAAACGCGATCAGTGTGATCCGATACTCGGGTAGAACATGCCTTTTTAGCTCCGCCAAAATAGTAGGTTTCGATCCTAGAGTCGTATCAGACCCGACAATGGTTTTTATGTGTTAACAGAAAGCCATATCGAACAAGGCAATTCATAAAAGGGAAAACAAAATAAAAAAAAAAATCAGAAGGAAAAAGGAAGATGAGAGAATGAAAAATAATGAAATTCATTCAGAATTATGAGAGGAAACAAAGAATTACAAAAATAGAAGAGAGAAGATGAAAGAAGGAAAACGAAAGAAATTCATGAAGAATTAAGAGGAAACAAAAAAATATATAAGCAAAAACAGAAGCGAGAAAAAAGAAGGAAAAACAAAGAAATTCATTAGGAATTACTAGAGGAAACAAAGAAATACATGAACAAAAATAAAAGAGAATAGATGAAAGGAAAAACAAAGAAATCTATCAAGAATTAAGATTGAACAAAGAAATACATACATGTACATGTACATGTACAAGCCAAAATAGAAGAAAGAAAACGAAAGAAGGAAATACAAAGGAATTATAAGAGAAAAACAAACAAAAGAAAAGTAAAACAGTTTGTAAAGGCTTGCCAACCAACCATGTTTGTAATGTTATTCTACTCCTTTATGTGATCCATAAGCCGGATTAACTCGCCGATTCAATACATACATGTATAAACATGATCACAGTTGTCTTCCCATGGGAGCTTCAGGCCGGTTCGACACGACTCTCGTGTTGAACCTGAGAGCCGGATCAATGTGTAAATGAGTAATAAACATGTTATGTGTTTGTACCAGTCTATATCAAAATGACTGGCCTGTGAGGACAAACCGGCGAGGTACCATCTTAAAGGGATACTCAACCGCAGATTGTGCCGCGAGAGGACACCGTGATCATTCCCTGATCATGCCGTTGCCCCGCTGGGTGCAAACTTCGGACAGACTGGTCGCCGCGCAACATGCACGCTCCGCCTGAGCTCAAGCTCTCGTGCGAGATTCAGTCGGCTTTGTGCAGTCTGAAATGTAATCCCAGCAGTCCAACGGCCGCGTTTGACACACAAAGTTTGTGTACGAGTGAATGGGGCTTACGCAATGCTGGCTTTCCCCACGGCCGCCTGGTAGCATATCCCTTTAAACTTAAGGACAGAAACATGTAGATAAAATGGCTTCGAGCTAGTTTAAATTCTGAAATAATGTTGACTGTGTCATGAAGAAGTTTGCAAAAACACAATGTTTTGGGCTTCTCACTTATGAGCACACGGTGCACAAAGTCTCTGTTTACATTTCAACATTTTTTAATTTATTACCCTCACTCGTTCTTCATTTACATTTTTTCTTTCTTTTTTTTTACCGCTGCAGTTTTTCTAGGCAGTATTCTACATGTACATCATGTATGAACAAGGTGAGTGAGCAAAGAAGGGCAGGACCCATTAATTTTTTTTTTTAGCATGGGAATCCCTCTGTCTGGATTCACTGGACCCTGCCGGAGTGAGCTTTTGATTGGATGTTCAGTAGTATGATGCAGGTTAGATTTAGTAAACAACTGCTTTTAATACACAGGGAGAAGAGGAAGAAGAGTGTCCCAGCAATCCTGTACTATCTAACATGGCAAACCTACAATATCTACATGTAGCATAAGATACAGATGAATAAAGTACAAATCAGGAGGAAAATAACTTAAAGGGGGGAATAACAGTAATAATTGTTGCTCCAGCAAATAATTTCTCTGCGACAATTCCATACACTAACCAAATTCAAAACTGCACCCCTGGACCAAACACTATACATTGAAACCTGTCTATAAAGACCGCTCAAGGGAGATAAGAAAAGCGGTCTTTATGAGCAGGTGGTCTTTATGTACAGGTTCATTTAGTACATGTTTCAATGAAAAACATTGTGTAAGGAAAACAATTGTGGTCTTTATAGACAGGTGGTCTTTCTATACAGGTGGTTGCTAAAGCAGCTTTGACTGTACCTAGTACCCTGACCCATTTTTTTTGTTGAGCAAACTGGGCAAAGATAATATCGCACAGGAATAAACATTATATTGAAGGCACAGGTTTCTGAATGAGGAAGAATTTTCAAGCCATTCTGAGCCTGAACGACATGTTCAACACTCAAATTTTATTGCGGGATTTGCCGCCCACGGCATGGTAGGGGTTAAGGAATGCTGAAAAATATGGGGGCATGGCTACAATGTACACCTCATAATAAAACAGTACCGGTACCTAAATTGGAAAGGATGTCATTCATGAAATCTACAGGGTCGATAACCCCCCCCCCCCCCCCCTCCCCCCCCCCACTCCTGCTAGACTTGACCCTTGGAGAAATTACTGGAAACTACACATGTCCTCCTGTCAGTTGTAGATGTGTTGATCGCTAATCATTTGAGAGTGGCGTCATGACACCTACAAAGCTCACATGAAGCTATTACCACACATTTCTAAATGAGATCAACCACACTGATGTGGGAGCCGTATTTAACCGTGGGAGCCGTATTTAACCTTGGCAACCTTGGCAATGTCAGACACCGACTGAACTACCAACGACCTTATTCACATGACTAACCAAAATTACTGTGGTCGAAATCATCAGCCCGTGCACTCCAAAGTTATTCAAACCTACTCAGTCGTGTTACTATAAGATGATGAACAAAGTATTTTGTCCAGTGACGAAATACAATGTCATGCCACAAAAATAACCTCACACTCTCTTCATACGTGTACATTGTACGCGTATGGATCATAAAAATTCATTAATGAAAATTGTTGCCTTTGGACCTACTGAATTTTTTTACACAAATTGTGTTTTGGTTTTAGTATATCTTTTTTTAAAATGTTTTTATTGGATATTAATAATCTATCTTCTGTACATGATGTACTACATATACAGTACAGTAAATACACAGTGTAATTATCGATATAACAACATTTCAAACATTACTAAAACAATAAAACAAATTCCATGAAATGACTATCACTGAAGATCAAATCATCCATATTGCGGTACACAATTTTGTGTGTCTGGCAATGGTAGTCAATTCAAATATTTACATTAAACATTTCATAGTTATGTGAGATATGGAAATATATTACTGCATGTCCACATGTCCACGTGGGCCTAATTTGTCATTGGAGAAGGATCGGATAGTATCACTGAACTTATGGGAATAGGGCTAAAGTTGATGATTGATATCAAATTTGCAAAACAAAAATCTTGTGTACTACGAAAGTACTTGCACGTCTCTCAAAAGCAAACACAGACACCATTATTCACTGATGATTTCTACTTGAAAGGTCCCCTGTCCGGGAGAGATTTGGAACAAATACCGATGTACAGATGTACAGATACAGACAAATGACTTTCCAAATATATACATACAGCCATGGAACAAATTATTACACCAAGAATGGTTACTGATAGTGTTAGTTTTGTGGTAAGAAAGAAATAAACTATCATAAAAGCAAGGTATAATTGCTGGAATTTGGTATTCATTCAATGCAACACTACGGCAAATCATTTTTATAATTTTGTATGCATATTATAGTACCCTTATTACAGAAGCTTGGTCTAATAATTTTTTCCAGGGCTGTATGTATACTGAAGGCTGAAAAACTTGGCTCTCAGATACAAGTTAACTGACATACATGTATTTAACGTATTGAACTTTAATATTTGAACAATTAATGGGGTGTTGCAAGAAAGTTGCGATTGATTGCAAGTTGCAACTGATCGGTACTGACCAATCTAAATCATTGTTGCAAGCGCATCTTCTTGAATGGGCAGACCCTGAACCATTCAGAACGGCTGTTCCAATTTGCTAATACAATTTGCAATCGATTGCAAGTTTCTTGCAACACCCATTAGTCATGCATAAATGTAGATGTACGTCAACATATACATTGTACCTTGATACACGTAGCTGGAAAATCCCCACCCCTTCTTTTTTCTTTTTCTTCTCTCCTACAAGTCAACCCTGTTTCTATTAAAGTTGTTTATTTTTAATGTTATGAATTACATGTTTCTGGGCTGCAAGCTTTGTTTAGGCTGTAGTACTTCTGTATCATCACCCTTTTACACTCTAATGTAGTCGTGTTACACAATGTACAGGTATGTTAACACTGAAATATGATATGCTGTCTAAGTACAGGTGTACATGTATATTAATGGATAATTTACATTGTAACACATTACATTTGAGGGTACAGTAGCTAATTTCACCTACAGGTACATGTATTTCACCATTATGGTCTCCAATAAATGTATTTAGAGATCAAAAGGTCACTTATATTGTCTGTTGAAAACCAGAAGGACATTAACTTGTAGTACTGTAAGTGCCCTTCTGTCTCTAAACATATGTACAGTGTAACCATTTTCGTTGATACATGTAAACCTTAAAGGGATACTCAACCGCAGATTGTGGACGTTTTTATGCCATGAGAGGGCACCGTGATTGTTACATGATCATGTCATAGGGGTGTTGTGGATCAGTGGAGAAGTCCCCGGACTGTGAACCACGAGGTCCGGGGTTCGAATCCCACCGCAGCACTAGCGTCCTTTGGCAAGACGTTAATCTACATTTGCCACTCTCCACCCAGGTGTTAAATGGGTACCCGATAGGATGGCGAAAGGTAATGTCCTTTGCTTAGCATGTGTGCGCTCACAGGCGACTGGCTGGAATGCTCCCTAGGGAGTGGAGAATGTGCATACACTGTGTGCGGGCGTGCCAGAATCCAATGACCGGGGGTAATAATTTGCGCCTTGAGCATCTAATCAGGATGGAAAAGTGCGCTATACAAGTCACATGTATTATTATTATTATTATTATGTCGTTGCCCGACGGGGCACAAACTTCGGACAGACTGGTCGCCGCGCAACATGCACGCTCCGTCTGAGCTCAAGCTCTCGTGCGAGATTTGGTCGACTTCATGCAGTCCGAAATGTAATCCCAGCAGTCCGACGGGCGCGTTTGGCGCACAAACTTTGTGTACGAGTGAATGGGGCTTACGCAATCCTGACTTTCCCCACGGCCACCTAGTGGCGTATCCTTTTAAAATACATGTAGGCCCACTATACTACGGAAAGTAGACCACAACATAGATAAATGTACAATTTGTCATAAACAACAAGGATAGAAAAATTCCACAAGCCTAAAATCCTCTTCATTTGATTTTCCAATCAACAATTTATCTGACCCCATCAACCCCGAAAGAAACTAATCAATCTCAATTGGGAGGAATCTACAAAGGGAGCATAATTCCAAAATGGATTTTAATGGAAAAGGCAATAAGACCTTCTATACAAATTTGGCATTCCATCTGCTTTATAAGTGCAATCAGTGACCAATCCCATAGAACAAATCCAAATGTATTTTCGATGTGGCCTGTAGAGGGTTATTTTCAGATGGGAATAGACACAAATACAAGCATTATTAACCAAAGCGCATTGAAACCATAATTCTCCCATGTGTGTTTTTAAAGGACCCACCCCCCCCCCCCCCAAGTCTAGAGAAATAAGACACCGAGTCTGATTCCAAACATGGCAAGTGACATGCCACATGAAATTTGTTGAATTAATAAACACCACAGCAAACAGAAATTTGAGATTTATCTTCCCCCACATTCATGTACAACGGTGAATCATGTACATTTAAGTGATTCCATTTTGGATTTGCAATTCTAAGCCGCAAGGCGGTGATGACATATGGATACATCCTCCCTCACTGCAAAATCTCTTTTTCCCCCATGGACACCACTCTTTCTTGATTTTCTATTTCAGGTTACCCCCTAATTCATTTGCACATTCATTATCTTTCTTTCTCTCTCTCTCTTTCTCTCACTCACTTTCTTGTCTCTCTCCCTCTCTCTATGAATCTATGCTCTCTCCCTATCTCACTTTATATACATGTAGCTGCCACTCTGTGTCTCTATCCCCCCCCCCCCCCCCCCCCCCCCCCCTCTCTCTCTCTCTCTCTCTCTCTCACTCTCCCTCAATGTAAACTTTCCCAATCTCTTTATATTCATATTATTCATCAACATGTTTCTCCTTATTCTGCTCCCTCTCTCAGCGTTCCGTGACCCACATTTCTCTCTCCGATCTCTTGACATATCAATGTATTTACGGTTTGACCCCATTCCTTCTCTAGATCATTTCTCCGCCTCCCCTTCCTTCTCCCTCTCTCCTAATCCCCCCCCCCCCCCGTCTCTCTCTCTCCCTCCTTTCAAACTAGCTTGATGCTAACTACATGTTGGTATATATGACAAGAGTAGAATTACCCTGTTCTGAATACACATGGGGGTTTTCTACATCCTGTGATCTATAGGATGATGATCTCCTTGATAAGATGCTTGCTTGTGGCCATTTCCCCTCTTCCCTCCCTCCACCCCTTTATCCCCTCTCCTCCCTTCTTCCCTCCCGCTCTCTCTCTCCCTCTCTTTCTCTCAAACAAGACTGGACAGGATCATCCTACTCTGATTACAGTGGGGATTCTCCTCCTTGCCTCTTTCTCCTCTCTCTCTCTCTCTCCCTCCTCCTTTCAAACTAACTTGATGCTACATGTAACTACATGTTGATATATGACAGGAGTAGAATCACCCTGCTCTGATCACACATGGGGGTTTTCTACATCCTGTGATATGATGATGATCTCCTTGATAAGATGCTTGTAATAGTTGTACGTAGCCTTTCCCCTCTTCCCTCCCTCCACCCCCTTATCCCCTCTCTCTCTCTCTCTATGCCTCCTCAAACAAGACTGGATAGGATCATCCTACATGTACTCTTATTACAGTGGGGATTCTCCTCCATGCCTCTTTCCTCCCCCCCCCCCCCCCCCCCCCCTCTCTCTTGCTCTCTCTCTCTCTCCCTCCCTCCTTTCAAACTAACTTGATCCTAACTATATGACAGGAGTAGAATCACCCTGCTCTGATCACACATGGGGGTTTTCTACATCCTGTGACAGAATGATGATCTCCTTGATAAGACACTGGTTTGTGGCTCAGTAGGACTTCTGAATCACCTCCAACCAACTACCTGATGACCCAGTTTTGACTGAGTGAGACATACATGCACCTTGCTTGGTTTGGTTTCAAGTACAGCAAACATCAGGTGTAATGTGTACCATGCAGCTAGTTACAGGTGTTGCATACCCACATCTTCAAATGTATGATGGGGAGCCCTATGTCTACAACTCAATAAAGGTATGTTCTGGTTATGCGATTACATCGTGAAAGAAACTGTCTCAAAGCAAATTATTGGGAACGGGTGATCATATCTACATGTACCTATATTGTGAGGTTTAGGAATCATCAAAATGATAAATTCACTGAAAATATCATGCAAAGCACTCAAAAATGGGTATAGGCGACTGAACACTTCAGCCGTTTCTTGTCAAATTTTGACTATGAGAGCATTATGAGAGCATTATGAGAGCATTTGAAGAGCAATCCCTTTTAAAGGACACGAGGATGTTCTTCCGAACTGACAAAAAGGAATGAGAAAGCTCACCAATTATTCCCACAATCTGAATCGGAAGTTCATGATGTAGTATGGATAAACACTCTGCTTTAAGACTTACATTAATTCAAAACTGAGCATATCACTTTTTCTCATATTCCTCTAATGATTAATATTATAATTTCTCATATTCTATGGAATAAGTGAGCCAAAACTTCATCAAACTTTGAGCAAGTACAACATCATTTTCACAAAGACAGAAATAGTAGTCTACATGTAGTATTTTTAATGCAAACCATGCCCAATGTCTGTGAACTCATTCATTACTTTTTACACACAAGTCATCATTTTTTTTTAAACTGGAAAGATGTCACTTTGAGGCTTGTACATGTAAGTTAGATATGTATGGAAAATTTGCTGAAAAAAAGACCTCTAATTCTAAAGAGAATTTTACTCAATTTTGCTTTTTGATCACTGATCCACTATACAGGCTGATCCACTCAATTTTAAAGATTGCCCAGATGACATTGCTTCTGAACTATCAACTTTTTTCACCAATGTTGATAGAGCTGATATCCATTTCAAAATTAAGGAAAAAAATGGGAAATTTAAAAAGGCTAAAATATTTTGGAATCGCGCAAAATTAGTGCAGCATTGCATGAATAAGACTAACTTTTTCAGGTGTAAATATTCAAATTTGAATGACGAGTGCCGCTAAACCCTAAACCTAAAACAACAAAATGAGAATCAAACTTTTTTACAAAAACTGTACATCATCTTCTTCTCTATAAGTACAGGCCACCGTCTGGTGTATTCTCGTACTGTTGAAGGTGTTGTGCAGGCATACATATAGGATGGGGGGGGTTACATTTCCGGACACTTTACAAAAATTAGCCTGTCAATTTTGCCGTCAGATTTTACGAAAAACATGCATCAAGTAAACACTAAACCCAGTGAATATTTGCAATTCACATCTTTTTCAACCTATCCTGTGAAAGATTTGTGACAATTTGCATGAAACGTTGTTCAATTTACTGTTTAAAAATGACCTGTCCGGATTAACAACCTGTCCGGAATTACAACGTCTGGGCATACATGTATGTACAGTGTCTCAAATAAAAAGGACCTACAACAGAGAACTACATACTGTATGTGCAGCTAACAATGAAATCAATTCATCAATGGAGATGTACTTTGGATACCTGCTGCTTGAAGCTGAGCAGAGAGGTACAGGAGATGGCAGCCTGGGGTAGTGGGTTCCAGAGTCTTTATGGATACATCGTACATGGATAATTAACGACTTTACATTCTTTATTTTCTAAAATGGTAGACTGATATCTACAAAATATGTACCTCATTTCCTACATCAACTCGAAGCCAAGAACCGTATTACCAGACTACGATCAACGCCACTGCAAGGCTAGGCACAATTACACATTTATGTAAATTCAGTTACTAACTCCGGGACGCTGCAACAGAACCGCTACTATTCCGTGGGGCTCACAATTTATGTGGTCAAATGACCATGTATAGTTGCATCGTAGGTACATATTTTTTAAATTAAAGTATCATGTATACAATGCCACTTACCTAAATAGACCTTCCGCAAATCAACTCTTCCTCACAAATGTATAGAGTAGATCAAATGTCTCTTTTTTTTCACTCAATTATAATCCTCCCTTCTCGTCTCTCGCAAGCGAAAACGTACGTAAAAATTATTGGAGCTTCTACTGACGCGCATGCGTATTGCAAACTATACACCGGCCTATGAAAGTTTTTACTTTAGACTTTAGTAAAGGAGCTGGGAAATTAATAGGCCTTTTTTATATCATCCTCATCGAAAAGAAAGACGACAGTTATTCGGAAAGTATTGTAACTAAGTAGGCCTAAGTACCTAAAGTGGCCTTAAATGAAGTTATGTCATGTTTCATGCTATAATTTTGACATACGATCTTGGATTTAAGAGGCACCCAACCTTTCAAAGGACTGCTTTGCGCAGCCCGAACGCTATGCGTTCGGGCTGCCGCAGTAACTCAGCTCCTAGACAGCTGAAAACCGTCTGTTTCGGAGGAGTCTTTAACATTTTCTTATTTTTACCTTCTCCTCCTACACAGACGGCTACCCAACCTTCGCGGTAGATAAGGGGATCTTACAATACATGGCCTATGAGCGTTTCCCCCCCAAAAGGGGGGATCTGATTTTCCATCCCTATAAGCCATCCCCTTTCTCTAAAATTTCACATAGATGGTGCTAGGGTTCTCATATTTCAATACATCACAAAAAACCCCGATAAAAATACAGATAATTAACAAAATTTGGGACTTACTCTGGTTTGAACTCAAGCTTCGCACTGACTGACTGTGTATTCGCTGCGTTTTACTACACAATCTCTATACACGGCCTACTTCCGGGTCATGTGATTATAACCAAGAAGGCTGTCAGCGACTGGCTACTGACGTGCAACTTCTTCCATGCTTCAAATGATCAGATTCGTGTACCAGACGAGGAATTTGGGGTAAGAAATTTATTCAAGCATATTATATTACCGTTGTTCTCATTCTGATTTGTTTATTTTAATAAAATAATGTATTTATTGGAAAATGAAAATTCGTCCTTAGTCCCTGGTACAGAGTGAGAGACGAACTTCAGTCTATGTAAGGAGGTGTAGTGAAGCAAGACGTAGTCCAGTGGAACACCCGACGAACAGAGACTGAAGCTTTCGGTCTACTCAGCTCCATGCTAGGGGTGTATTCAGAGGACAAATGGCGAGCGGAACACCGCTTCGTACCCCCGTCAAAGTCACTCACTCTCATCCTCTATGCCCTGCTGGAGTGCTGGGTTGTCGCACACCGAACAGAGAAAATGGAGCACGACCACGGCTGAAAATCATCTTTTATCTCAAAAAGCAACAATAATTTTTGACAACCAATAAACTCACCTAGATCTTCCATCTTGTATCCTTCTCTTGATTCTCTCTCAGCTCGAAAATACTTTCAGCGTCGATGCAAAGCGTAAAACAAGCAGACAATTTTACTGAAATATGACACACGTATTCTCAAGTGTATGGCGTTGTGTTGTTGTGCTGGCAGTGTCACGTGATCACGAAGCTAAAGTAGTACGTCTCGTGTACCGGTATACTATATCGAGGCGAGGACACCTGTTAGTAAGTCTATGGGAGCAACATAATTATTCCGTATCATATAGTGTCCGACCAGGGAGGTGGCTCTTCTACCTCCCTGATCCGACCATACTTTCCTTTTACATATATATCCTTTGTGTATTGTGAATAATTTTGTTGTTTAGTTGAACATATTACTGGGCGGGGCTCGGTTGGCGGGGCTGCATTGGTTAGCACATCTATATAGTAAAGTAAAGCAATCTTTCTCGTTCACGCCCACATTCGGTACCCCCTAGGCACTCAAGTCTCAACATCATTTTGAAATTTGATATACTAGATACTCGTTGAAAGATTGTTGAAAATATTCATGAATGTATTATACGCAAAAAATATGTGTAAGGTACTTGTTTACCAAGGTGGGTTGGGGGCAGGGGAGGTTTCCAGTTTTTACTTTACCTTGTTAGATCACGGAGCCATTTTCTTCTTCTTTTTTTTATCGTTACATAAAGTCAGTGGCGTAATAAGCCAAAAATTTTGAGGGGGCTGAGCCAGCAAGAATTGAAGAATTTTCTAAAGCGTCAGGAACGAAATACATACTATATTTGTATATAAATCCTTTGAATGGGGGGGTACAAAGGGAGGGGCGGTACAGTACACCCCGTCCCTTCCACAAATAAGTCTTTGCACTTTGCTGTACCATGAAAATGTTGCACTTATCTTGCAAAATAGAATATTCATTTTGCGAGGTCGCTCCAGACACTTTTTTACAAGTATGATAAGCAAAGTAAGAGCGTAAAATCCACCTTTTTCTTTTTTCTCTTATGGGGATAGGCAGCTTAAAATTTTTAGCGACTTTCATTTTCGGGGGACGATTCTTCTCTGCCTATGCGTAATACATGTTTATACACTGCAAAAACCAGGGTGTTAATTTAACACCATCTCGATATCAGTATTGGGCTACGCCAGATAAGTGTTAAAAAAGTACCAGTTTGATATTGGTCTACACCAGATAAGTGTCAAAACAACACCAGTAAGTGTTAAAACAACGCCAGTTTGATTCGAAACTGGTGTTGTTTTAACGCTTATCTGGTGTAGCCCAATATAGTTACCGACATGGTGTTAAATTAACACCCTAGTTTTTGTAGGGTAGGTTTTCTTTAAAATAAAGTTGAAGTTTATTAAACGAGGGGGCGTAGAGACCGACTGAGAGGATTTCTTATTTCGAATAGTGAAAGTTTGAAATTCTAGAGCATGCACTTCGGAACCTGAGTAGTGTGCTGTAGCCTTAACTCGTTATTTACTTCCCTCAGACTGTTTCGAAAGAAATTTCAGATAGCGTGTCATCCTATTGTAAAGGGGCTGGTTTTAGTATAAGAGGAAAGTTCACCTCCTATAATAACGAAATTGACAAAATGCATTATGCACATGGAAGGGGAGGTACTAAGAAAATTCAACGATTTAGTATACGTTCTAAAAGACGTACCATGACTACTGTAATCACAAAAATACATTTTTCTAGCAAGGGGTACAGTATATGAAATGATGTCTTTTCTTTTCATATTTCTTTCTTTCTTCTTTCTTTCTTTCTCCTTCCTTTTCTTTGTTTCATTATCCTTTCTTTCCCCTTTTCCTATTTTTGTTGACAGTGGAACCCCCACCAGTACACCAGTGAATAACGTGATAAAATCAAAACAATGCTATTATCTGATTTATATGAAACTGAAAACAACCTCCTCAAATAATTTCTTGTTTTAATACTTTGGACAAAATAATAAAGCCAACACTTAAAAAAAAGAAATTTATATTTCCTGTTTTTCTTATCTTTGTCTCGAAACAAAATATGATAACTTGGAGTGAAACAGAAATTAAAGATGAAATCAGAATATACAGATATAATATATCAAATTTGATACTGGGTTGGATCCGATAACGAAAATGGGTTTGGGTTTTGACTCTTCAAGAGGCTATATTTGATATTAAAAGGTAAGTATTAATATAGGCATGCATACAGATAGCTTTCTGTTGACTTCAAGTATCGAATTTCACAAAATAATTAAAATGCTCATCCCGATGTCGTGGGCTTTTGTAGATATCTCTGACAGTTATGGGTGATGAAAAACAGCTTCTGTGACATTTAAGAAGCAGAAAATACATTATTATTGCACTCATAGTTTGATGCTATGTTTTTTTCAAGTGTAGATATGAGAAGACTTTGCATGCCCATATAATGGCTATTCGACACGATAGTTAATATTTTGCCTTGCTGAGAACTCGATTCAATGAAATCTTAAAACCATGGTTGCGTTATTGTCATTATTGCCATACATTCAATAAAGTGCCATGTTTAATATAATTATTAATAGACTGTTATCAGACACACATGCCGGAAAGTAAACATAACGGGGTCGTCACAAATATCTTTGGAATGTCACATTCAACTTCCTTATTTACTGTGGTTACGTGTAAACTAAGTAGCATAAATAGTGTCAAATTGAACGCAATGAAGGCAATTACTAAAATTAGGCCTATAGTTCGAAAATTGAGTGCTTATTCAGGCATATCCCTACAAAAGAATCTCGCATTGTACACTAATTATCTGACACAAAGGCTCTTTTTATACAGGTCAGTAATTTTTAAATTAACAATAAAACCCACGAAAGTCCTTGTGTATTGTGGGAGCGTAACTTGGAATTCCAACATTTAGAGTGAGATGACGTAATAACGATCAAATTATTGTGGGCAGCGAGATGATCAATTAAATAAACACAGAGTGAAATATTTTTCAAAGAATTGTCCTCCATAACCAATGCCAGTTATATTCAACGATTTCTTACATTCAAATAATGATTCTCTATATTATTTTGTTAGAAAACTTCTAAACGTTTCTAAATAGCTTATTAACAAATAATCTCAAAGGCAAGTTTTTTTTATTATGTGAATCAGTTTTTGTGTTTATAACAAATTCTGGAAGCAAAGGTGGCGTGATAGAAAATATTTTCATATTTTCAAATTAAATGTTTTTTCATAATAATTAGTCCAGCAACATATTTTCATGTTTCTCACAACTAAGACCACTTAATCTCTCCGATGAAGAATAAAGAATGAATTCTCTCTCTCTCTCTCTCTCTCTCCCGCCCTCCCTCCCTCCCTCCCCCTCTCTCTTCCTCTCTCTTTCTCTTTCTCTTTCTCCCCCTCTCTCTCTCTGTCTCTCTCTCTCTGTCTCCCCTTCAATATTCTTCCTCACATTTTACTTTTTTTCGAAAAAAAACATTTAGTATTTATCGTTGGTAGATCTCCAAAAAATGTATGTGTCGTTGAGGTCGCTATTCGTTAGATATCGTGTCAGATGATTGACTTTCAAAAACGTCGATGTGAAACCCTCCAAGGTGTGACATTACTTCCCACTACACTATAAATTTATGTGTGCAAGCACTCAGTGTCGGAAAATTTGTAAAATTATAGGATATTTTTAAAAATCTCTTCGATACGTGTGTCTCTTGTGCTTGTTGGCAAACTTTACGGCATATTTCAGCCGGGCCCCACACCCTCCGTATTATAACTCACGCTTTCGATATACCTTTCTGAGTGCACTCTGGGTGTAAACGTATAGGTAACAAACACTTTTCATTAAAAGTTTATTTCACTATTGCCGTCATCACCATAATTACCATCGCCGTTCAACATCATTAACATCATAATGAGCAGCATGATCTTTTGTGGCAATTCATCCTTATCATCGATAATCTATAACTTCATTTTGACAAAACGTGTAATCACTTTCAACTTTTCACATCTCAATTTTCTTTTCTGTAGTTTTTCGTTGTTCGCCCACCTCTCATCCTAGTATATCATTAACTTTATCATTTATGTTCATCTATTTATCGTTCTTTTACTTCATTTTCTGTGCCCCCAATTTTCACCATTTTCATCATCACCACAATTATCATCTTCTATTCCTATTCTTCCTCCTCCTCCTCCTCCTCCTCCTCCTCCTCCTCCTCCTCCTCCTCCTCCTCCTCCTCCTCCTTCTTCTTCTTCTTCTTCTTCTTCTTCTTCTTCTTCTTCTTCTTCTTCTCTTCTTCTTCTTCTTCTTCTTCTTCTTCTTCTTCTTCTTCTTCTTCTTCTTCTTCTTCTTCTTCTTCTTCTTCTTCTTCTTCTTCTTCTTCTTCTTCTTCTTCTTCTTCTTCTTCTTCTTCTTCTTCTTCTTCTTCTTCTTCTTCTTCTTCTTCTTCTTCTTCTTCTTCTTCTTCTTCTTCTTCTTCTTCTTCTTCTTCTTCTTCTTCTTCTACTACTACTACTACTCCTCCTACTCCTCTGTAAACGAAATAACAAACGCGATCACACCAGTGGCTTTCTAAATAATTATGATGGAATCTTTATGGTATAGATTTTATTACAGAAGAATATTCTAATCACACACTTTGGTTCTGAATTGACACCCGAAGACACAAAATGTATCATCGATTAGAATGACAAAAACCCACATGAGGAATGAAAGAATGAGTACAAACATTAATCATTATTATATGCACAATTAATTAACATATCTCAAGTTATGCATGTTTACAGGGACACATTTTCCCATGACTCCGATGACTGTAGTGTGAATCCCAGTGTGATATCGTTGCAAAGTAAAATCATCAGATGTCTTTGCAGACGACATAAACATTTCACTATCCATAACCACGGTGACATATCTCACTTAAACTGGAAAGAAAAATTCCATGATCTGATTCACGCGTGATTCGAATCAAGATCAAAATGTTCCCTTGAATACAGTTGAAAGGGCTGACCGCAGTGAATGCGGAAAGCGTTTGTCCGTAATTTCAAAGCCATAATTTATTTTTCTAAGTTTGACTTATTTCTATAAATGAGTGTGAGACAATATCGATCTTTAAAAAAATGGAGTAAAAAATCGCTGCGTCTATTATGCTCCGTATATCCAGTGCGGTCAGCACTTTACTCATCAACACACTCACACACAATCACAACAATGCATCTCATTTTAATATTCAAAATAAAAATGTCAAAATTAAAGGAAACATCAAAATACAATAACCTTAGCTAAACTATAGTCAGCATTCAAAAATAAATCTTTTGAAAAGAAATAGTAAAAACAATGTACATGGAATGAAATCATATACTAGCAACACCCGTAACCAAAGTTTCTGGAAACTATTAGGTGATATAAAAGGAACACGTGGAAAAATTAATAGAAAAGCAGAATACAATTAATTTGAAATATGTAGTGGGTCTGCACTTGAATACAGGGGGGGGGGGGGGAATAAGGACTCAAAAGGGGAAAACCTTCGAATGTGATAGATTAGTACAACGTAAAGTTCATTTCATTACCACTTTACAAATAATATGTAAGCTTACATTCCCTTAAAAATGAAAACAACTACAGGTACAACTAATACACTATTGAAGACATTTAGCACAACAAAACCCCTTTTGATCCCGCTTTCAGCTAGAATACAAGTAATTTTAAATAGACATGTTAAAGAAAGAATTCACCCAAACATGAATAAATATGTAAAGTCTCAGTAATTGATCTGAAAAAGCACTTATTACACATTACAATACACATATCTATAACCACTCTATCCACTGTATAATTCAGAAAGATCCTGATAGTATAGAACGAAGCTGCATAAGATATCAAATAGAGTTATTTGAAAACAGAGGCAGAGATATGAATATTAGACTCACTGTATATTATGGTCCGTATTCTCAACTAAGTTAAACCATGCATTTTAGACCGCAAGTCAAGTCCATGTTGGGGTTAACTCCATTTCTGTTACTAATACTTCGGTTTAAAGGACAGGTTTAGACTGGGTTTAAACGACACTTAGACTGCGGTTTAAGTTCAGAATACGGGGCCATTCACACTAAGATTCAAACAATACGATCTTTAGTATAAATCACAATGTTTGTGTCATAGTATAAATGGGCTTAATATCGAATTCCATTGTACATTACACGTCATAGATTAGTTTCCCATTTTTACAACTAATTACCTCCTGCATGATTTTTTTTTAATCTCTTATTTTTTATGTCCTCCAGATATCCAATGATTCAAGCGAAAGTGACGATTGCATTGTTTCCCGCAGCGATTTACTAATAATTGCATTTCCATATAATCTAAATTTACATGTATATATTGATGACAAACCTTATAACATATCAAATGTTCTGAAAGGCACGAATACTTGATGAAACTTAAGCAACCATGCACATATTACTATTCACAACAAATCATGGTTATTTTTCTTTATGAAATATTTCTAAAATGCAATAATTATATTCAATATCATTATAGAAAACAAGAATGGGTGCGTTCTATATGTAAAACTGATGAAACTTCTGGTTGCACTGTTCACATGTGTAATTATCACGATCATACTTTGGCGGTGTTTGACTGAACGTTAAAGTAAACATGATTGCACCAATCTATCGCAGGGGTCGCGGAGCGTTTTTGAAAGGGGGAGTGGAGCTGATTTGATTTCATCTATTAAAGACAGTTTTCGAACCCTTTTCCGAGGTTTTATGAAACGTGTGCACTCAAAAAAGCGGGGAGGGTGCATGGCTGCAGCCCCCCCCCCCCCCCCCCCACCGGTTCCGCGGCCAATGATTTGATGGTAAGACTTTGAATAGGTTAGTCTTACTTCATTGGATGAACGGTCAGAATGTTGCCTTCATTCATTCACTCAAGTATCATGATCAATGTCTAAACACTTTAAAGAAGACAATTATTGCAACATGAAAACGCGAAGACTTGAGTGGATTTCACTCTAATAATCGAAACAAAAGTGAGGTTCACTGAAAACTGATGAGAATACTCAAACCAATTGCATTACAGTTTATTTATTCAATACACAATATTACTGAATAAAATAAAGCTGAGGTACCAAAGTGAATAACGTTTGTGGTTTGGACTTGTAGTCATGCGTGGGGGGGGGGGGGGGTGAACGGACCCCCCCCCCCCCAACCCCTTGTGCTAAACCGTGTTACGTATTCCTGTTATAGTTATGTCTCTCTCTCTTCTTCTTTCATACATATAATTGCATGCAGTCAGAGGAAGCAATCTATCATAATGAATGTTACTTTTGGTAAATAGTCACCCGTATATTTCAAGTTTTCAACAGAATTAATCTCGTTCTAGCCATAAAATATGACAGACACGAACGAAGTGTCTCTGCATATAGCAACCAACAGCTCTGCGCAACCTACGGTTTTAAAGGTGTCATTGATTCGTAAAAAATATCGATGTGGAGCGGGCGGAAGCAACAGCAAACAATTATAAAAAGCGGGAATGGGGGGGGGGGGGGCTTATCTATATGGACATAGTAATGATTAATTGCTTGACAAAGATAAACATTTGTCCTTAGCACATCCAACATAACAGGAACGAATAAACTTTGATATGAGAAACATACAACGTATTTGATTATTAAAAGTTAATTTGTTACAAAATTACCAAAATATACAAAAACATTCAAAGTCATGAACGATATATTGATTTTTTATTTACACACTGTATGCTTACAAAATGCCAATCTTACTAATGCTGACAATGACAAAAAGACCTTTGCTCCGTAAAGTTAAAGGTCAAATGCCAAATGCACACGAGACGCCTTTTGATAGCGTTATAACCGGCGCTAATCAGGCCGATGAAGTCAACAAGTATATGATTGTGCGAGTAATTCAAAGCTTTGTTTGCGTTTACAATGTTCATTCTAAGCAATAGACAGCTTCGGTAATGCGTATGCAAATTTTAGGCATACCTAAAATTCTTGTTCTTGATAACCTGAAAGCTTGCCGGGCATAGCAACAAATAATGTATGTAAACTGGATTCCAAGCATTGAGGCTCATTTATAAAAAAGCAGGTTCATGGAATAGCTCTCACTAGGTGCTCAGAGAATAATTATGTGCATAAATTTGTATACATTACAGAAGCGGTCTATTGAATGAAGGCTTCACAACTGGAGGCTTTCGGAAACTCTCTTTCTGAACTACAAACAGTTCTTTTCAGAACTACACTCTCCAAACTTCTGTGACCTGCTCAGAACTTTCCTGATCTCAATCACTCTTTCTTCCTTTTTCTTCTTTCCTCTTTGCATTTCACTTCATTTTTGGTGCATAAACACCGAAAACAAAAACCAGAAATAGTCTTGTGTAAGTGTTTAATTTAATTTCTTTCCATTGTCATCTCTTTCCTTTCCTTTCACTTTACCAACATTCCTCTAAACGCCCCATAAGTGGGTTATTTTTCACGAAAGATTATATCAACAGCCTTTTCACAGAGGCTCCCACATGGTGTTACCCAAAGCCTTCTATTGTGAATACTCACTCACCATGGAAATCTATAGAGAACATCTAATGTTCATTCTGCTTTCACCTTTTGTTCTATTCTACTCTTACACGGTGCGTCTAAGGCCGCGCCATTCCCTGACGCAGCACTACGTCATAAAAATGACGCCTCATGACTGTGTGTGCAACGGGTAAACTGATCAACAAAGTTGCCAAAGACTATAAATGTCAAGCTGAAGGAAGAATTTCAGTTGACATTTCGTTAGGTCAAGTCAGCACTGGAAGACTCCTATTTCAAACAGCTTTTCAAACCATTCATTTGTTTGTTGTTGTTTTTTTAACCAAGAATAATAATTATTCACAAGCAGATAGATCTATGATTCCAGACTTCATTTCATGATTACTGTGTACTTTTGGAACCAGGTTTAAAAAGGTGAAAATTCATGATCACGATATAAACCTAATCAATTATTACACAAAAGCGTTTTGGAATGAAACGCAGTTTGGTCATTCACGATGCTCATTCTATATGCGGGGGAATCTATTGCATATTCTTTAGACATCGCGAAAAAATATCCACCTGCAATATTAGCAACTGAATAATGGGAAATGCGTTAATATCGATGTGGTTTTACAGCCCGGCTCACACGCCAATTATTTAAAGTGTTGTTTGCAATGATCATTTTGCGATCACTTTTTGAACAACATCACTCTTCCATGACTCGCATGAGACCGTGCAAGTCACTGACGCGGTCCTAACAAATGACGCCTCGTCTGAGCCGGGTTTAACGAGAGAGAATAAAATTGACTTTGGTTTTTACAGATTTTTTTCCTGCAATGCTCAAAACGTAAAGTTAATACTCTTCGTAATGCTAAAACATGAACACAAATAGTGATTTTTTAAAGAAAATTTACTTGAATCAAGGCATAAAAAGAACACACCCAGATTTGGATGCAGAATAATCATGATATTGCCGCTGTTGGCGCTCCATGCGTTCTCGATCCAATGCCTAATCTCAATCACCTATGCGTTCTCCAAACAAAGTAACGCTGAAATGCCATCATAATTATATAACCAGTTCATGAATACTTCAATGAGCCTGAAAGAAGTAACAAACTGCATGCACCTTTTGTTGACATGACAGACTCTATGTGGAGTATCTTTGTCTTGGAGATTTCCGATGCCATGAAATGAATACATCATTATCATATTGAATGCATATTTTCTTACTTGGTCCATGATTATAAAGCCAAACTACACAATACTAGCCCGGCGAAATTCATTACGTCATTTTATGTTCAAAGTTTACAGAGCAGAATATCACAATTAAACTTTATAATAATACGCCACAAATCATTAACTCATCTGGACTAAACCAGGTAATTTTTGCTTTACCAGAATGTTCTAGAAACATTTATGATTAAACTTTAAATGACTCTCTCTGATATACCGTATTTACCGACAAATAACTATTGAAAGACATGTTTGCATTAGCTCTGAGACACGCCCATCACTGTCATAATTTAAGGTGAGGGCTATAATCTTGTGGCAGTGCAGTTTGGTTCTTGATTTTTAGCGCCATGTCTACACTCTTGACGTAAAGAGATATGATCTCTCGCATTTCGTCCGTGTACGGGTCGAAGCTGAGCTTCTGACGGGTGCTCTCACGTCGCTTGAACTTGCCGTCCGGTGAGCTCAGCGTGCAGAGGATACGTTCCTCGTTGTACGACTGACCCAGGAACCGGACCATCTTTTGGAGCGAGACGAACGGATCCTTGCGGAGGTCCTCGTAATGGATGACCAGGATCTTTTTGCTGTATTGGATGAAGTTCAGGGCCGTGTTGGCCCAGGTCCGTGATTTTCCAGCCACAAAGTCGATCCATTCTGCAAAAGAAAACAGGGACATTTGTAGGGCTTCACCTTATCAGTTGGAAAAAACTATTTACCTATAAAAGAGTCCATTATGATATCATACTCTGTAACACTAACTATATAGATCAAAGTATTGGTATTTCAATTAATAATTTTGAAATAATACAGTAGCAAACATTTGTGACAATTATATCACATATAATTATTATCCTCCATTTTTGTATTAAATTGAGAAATAGTTCGGCATAATCCAAAGGTCGTAAAGCGGTGGTTGGTATAAAAGAATGTTGTTTTTTATCCTGAAAAAAAATGTCAGCGGCAAAGATGGCTGTTTTTTTGCTTTAAAAATGAAATATCTAAGGAGAACATGTATGTATATACATATATATTATATATAATTGTAATGAAATAACATATACAACAGCTTTGGCAACTCTCCTGGAAATAAATACAATGTGAAAGGAAATGAGAGAATAATGGTTGCATAACTTAAATCGAAGTTCCCCAGAGCTGTCCTCCCATTTTTTAAATTTTTGCAAAGGTTGAAAAAATGTCTCCGCCGGGAATCGAACCCGAGTCGTTGACTTAGAACGCCAATGCCTCAACCACTATTATATAACACCCTATTTGTTAATCTTGTATTATGTTTTATGTCATTGTTATTTGAATGTATGTTGAGGTTAATACAGGGCCCTCAAGAAGAACGGTATTTTGTTTACTGATGGGGCTACCCTGTTAAAAATAAAACTTAATCAAATCAAACCAGATCAAATCTGTCTCTCTTTCAACGAGGATTATATACTTTAGCCACGATTTGACAACGGATAGACACATTCATGGCTGACCTTATATGATAGAATTAGAAGGGTGCATTTTCCCCGCCCCCCCCCCCCCACTCAGTATTATTTAGGGTACGCGTATGCTTGTTCCCTCTCTTTGAAAGCGCCCCCCCCCCCCCCATCTCAGGGCTGCCAAAATTTCTGAACCCCCCTATCGAGGGCTTTGTGCGGGCTTTTCCTGCCTTGGAGACCCCCCTAAATTCAGAACACTGCTCAATCTCAATCTACCCAATCTATCTCAGGTGAGCTCTCGTTCCAACCCCATATCTCAGGACAGACACCAACCCCCCTCCCAAGTAAGCTGTCATTACAATACCTTGGAAGAGATGGGGGCCAGTGTTTCTACTTTTCAAAATAGAATAATCCTGGCTGAATGAGCTATCAAAACTAGTAGGAATTTCTGGAATTTGATCCTGGGATTTGATCAATTTTTCAAGATATTTCATAACCCCCCTTTTTTAATTTCTCAGGTGTCGAAGAGAGAGAGGGAGAGAGAGAAAGAAAAACACCCCCTTTTTTAATGAAATCTCCGGGTGAAAGATAAAAAAACACCCCCTTTTTTACAATTCACGGGCCGGATTGTGTCGCCCCAAAAATACCCCTTTACCGGAGATTTTGGGAACACGCATGCGGTCCCTTCGACCTCCGAGTGGGGGGCCGGGGCATTTTCATGCTTTCCTTGAAGTTTTATCATTTGTATATAGCAGGAGTATTCTCTACATCAGTTCTTTACAACTCCTTCTGTCAAGGAATATGCAATTCTTGAGATGAATAAACTCACCTGTTCCCTGTGTATAGTGTTTCTCACTGGCGAATCCCGTATGACCACCAAACTTCCGGTTGTGTTCGGATATGATAGCCTTGTAAGGGTTCCTGATGATGAGTATAGCGCCATCAAACGATGAGATGTGTTCTTCATCAAAGCGATGAGTCTTCACGGCTACGGTGTTACCTTTCCTCCAGTTCTCCCTCTCACCAAGAAACCCTTACAAGAACATAAATTGTTAAGAGTATTATCATACAGGAAATGATCATGAATGACTGGTAGAGCTCGACCCCAGTGAAGTAAATCGGTACCAGGGGAGAGTTTCATCAAGTGTTTTGTCAGCGATTTTTACCGACAACTGTTATACGCTACTGAAATCCTTGCATCTGATTGGCTGAGTGCAAATTTGTCGGTAAAGATCACTGACAAAACACTTGATGAAACGCTCTCCAGAGGAAGGAATTCCCTGAATTATTCTGCGCCTTGTTATAGAAACTCGATCGCTACAACCGGAGTAATGTTCAGAGAGAAGGGAGAGAGGAAAATATAGGAAAAGATGAGGATGAAGGAGAAAGAGTTGGAGAAAGAAAGATAAGTACGTCTGAAAGGTATTTTGAACTTACCCGACCGTTTATCAAAACCAGTTCAGTTAGGAGTAAGAGGAAAACAATTCATGCAAATTCACATTCATGCCGATTAATAAATTCATGCATTTCAAATCGTAAAAACATAAATCTAAATTTTAAAATCGTGTAACCAAACAGACGATAAGGTGGGGTTATTGTAATTACATGGATACATCTATAAAATATTTATACTCATTTTGCAAAAAAAAAGAAGATATCAACCAGGACATTCAGCAGTACCATATCTTTAGTAGATGTAGAATTAGTATGATATAAGAGGTAGAGTTCGGTTACGTAATAACAGGATAGCGTAACAATGAACTCTTTTTGTTTGAAAAGGGGGGATACGTTCCCTATCTGGATTTCCCTTTGCATATATCCAACCCAAGTTGATTTTTACAATGTATATAGCTATACCTTTTCTGTATAAGTCCCCATCATCGTAGTAGCTCCCGGTGAAGATACCAGTAGATCGCTCCACCAGGTACCGTACCCATGTGTTACCTGATCCTGGGAAACTTGCTAAGGTTATCAGTGGGAACATTCTCTCTTTTCCCATCACTATGTTGGTACATCGTGTGTCTGTGACGTGGAAGAGGAGAAAGCATTATTGCAATTACACACTTTAAAAAGCTGGACAAGCTATTACCCTTTGCTGACTAAAAAAGGGTGCATGTATAAATGTTCGTTGGGTAAACTCCTATACGCAATATTGCGAAAATACTTGCACAAATGGGTAAAATGTTCCCCAAATTGTGCAAAATTGTATCAATCAAACATGCATGTTCTATTTTTAGCAAATATTGGTAAATTTTACCCAACTGCATGGTTTTAGAGTGTAAGCGAGTTCACCTATAATGATTTGTATTTTGTTTATCCTGTATAAGAATGAAATAACTGTGGGGGTGCAGGAATATCAAAAGGTCGATTCATGATGATTACTATGCTGTTTTTTGTTTTTATACCAGATCAAGCGAATATGCAATTTTACTCGCGCTTAAGAGTTAGAAATCAGAATATGGAGTAAGAAAATCTCCCTTTTACTGTCTTTCCTCTCTACATTATTTTTTATTTCGATTTTATAAAACTGTAATAAAAAGTCACAGCATCAGTTTACAAAGTGTCGGAGTTCTTTCAACTAAAGTAATGACGAAAATCTTCTCTAATAACGAAATTGTATGACGCTTAACCCTTCTATTACTGCATTTAATCAATATTCCATACATGCCACGACCTTTTTATTGTTTGCCATAAATGTCATCTCAGTAGTTTATTTTTGCTCTACGTCATTTCAAGATTGTTCCCTAATCTATATAGACTAAACTGTTTATGTTTGGTTGAGTTATTTCTGTAAGTCGTTGCAATCATACCATTTCATCCATTTCTCTCATTCTCTGCCCTGTTCAATAAATTTCCCAAATCCCTTTTAGCATTTCATTGATCCCTCCACCTCCCTTAATTTCTTACCTTCAAAACCTGTTTGGTAGATTGCATAGTAGTTGTTCCCGCCACAAAACACACTGGAATCACCTGCGCAAGGCTCCTGGCATTCGCTGGGCTCCACCGTATGGCGTAGGGTGTAGTTGTGAGTGAGGTAGCCGCAGTGACACTGGGAGCCGCGAAATAAAGCTGCAAGAGGCATGGACTACAGAGAGAGAGAGTAAGAAAGAGAGAAAGAGAAAGAGAGGGGAGGGGGAGACAGGCGAAAAGAAAAAACGGATAATCCCAAAACATATTTGAAGAGGCTAAAATGCTTGGGGTATATAAGATACAATCATCGATCTTCTGCAGTGTAAGTAGAACATCATGCACAAAATATTCATCGTGGCTATTATACAAGTGAAACCTTGAATTTCACATGTTCATTCATTTCTAATCCATTTAAGTAATTATTTTAATTTAACTTGTAACAACAAGCTATTCAATTTTATTGAGTACATGAATATAAAAGAAAACCTTGTATGAAATGTGGATTTAATATAAGGAGAAGTCAATTAAGGATACTGATTTTTTTGTTGTTGCAATAATGCGATTAATTTTGTGTCGAGGTAAAGCAATGGATGAAAGTAGTGCGAGCAGAAATACGGGAAAGTTAACCAATTAATTTAACCTATCAATCTGGGGGCCTCATCTGAAATGTATGTGCTATTCAAATATTATTGCCCCGGTCTCCTTATTCCATGCACGCATGAATCTATGTGCCATTACTTGGGTAGCCTTTCATTTTGATAAATCATTAATTTTCATTATTGTCATTTCCAGTACATTGCCCCGTTTCGTTGGAGATCGATTCGCGTCACAAATGAAGCTAATTAATCGGGATAGAGCTTGATATCAGATGAATAGGCAGTTGATAGAAACATCAAGGTCATACCCTTTCTACCACTTTCAATACCACGATCATCAATTATTATTAAGACCATTTCCGTATCCCTACACTACATATCAACATTGATAACTCCACAAGGTCAGTGTGGTTTAATGTAAAGCATTTTCACCATGACTATTGTGTCTGTTTTATTACGGGGGGCAAAATATTGGGGGAAAGTGGACATAGCAACCATTTTGGGTGGGAAGATTAATCGAATCTGCGAAGTTTGCTCACAGAAAAGTACACATTTTGAAAACATTCAACCAAATCAAAATGTAAATAGACCCTCAGATTTCAAAGCAACGTTAAAGGAATAGTTGTGAATTCCTAAAAGATGCATCAGGTATAACCTGCAATGTGGACATTGTTTTGTTGTGTAAACATTCCCATTTCATTATAATCATGATATGAACATTACGTAAATCATTTTGAAACCTATTTCATACAGCTGGAAACTTACCTGTTTCTGACAAGCCGATATGCAAAGAGAGGTTGTCATTTTATCACTTTCCTCCATATACTTGGTGAAATAAGAGTTGTCTAATGGTCGTTCAGCACAACACCTGTACCCATCTCGGAAACCTTTCATAGGACCCTCCTCTGTCAATAAAAAAAGAGGAGAGACAGAAACGTTATCAAATTTCATTCGACATCATTAAACCGAAATTATTTTCCTTTCAAGTTATAAACTATAGCTTTAATTATTTCAAAATGGCACAAGTAAATAAAGAAATGAAATTGAATTACAAACATGCGCTTCCTTTAAGTGATGTATAACCAGAAAGTGCTAAACAGGGGGGGGGGGGGGGGGGTGTCCCCTCAGGATAAAGGGAGTAGGATGAATTATCTGGACATTCATCTACATGTATATTGTACATATTATTTCTGGGGGTTGTAGGCCGGGTCCTCCCTATGCTGGATACGCCACTGCCATAGACCACTGCACAAATTAATCTCCTTTACTTTAATAATAATGCGCTTCTCTCATGACTATTATAATGACACCACAAGTCATTTGCCTCGAGAATGATCCAAAACAGTGAAGATATATGTTATCACAACCCCAAAATGTTGACTAAACCTTTAACATTTTATTTTCAATGAAATTTTTATTATAAATTGTGAGGAGAGAAGGTATTACAAAATTCTGTAGGGATGAGTTGGGTGTGTGGGTGTGTGTGTGGGGGTGCTCTTACATGAGGGTGTGTGTGTGTGTGTGTGGGCTTACATAGATTCAGTTGTGGGGTACAGAGAACAATAGAACACGATGATGGCCTTTATTCCATGCTTGTGGGGTACAAAATACAATACGAGAAGTTCTTGCGGGGTACAAAATACAATAGGAGAAAACAATAAAGTTCCCCACAAATCATTGTGTGTGAGGGTGTGTGTGTGTGTGTGCAGAAATGTGTTTGAGCTTTCTTTGAAATCGATCCAGATAAAAGGTGGAGTTAAATTGACTAATGTCTTCACGAATACCTATCTGATATTGTTCTTGACAAGAATTGAAGTTGCAAATGATCATTTCGATCAGTCTCCGTCGCTTGTAATTTGACATGGCCTAATTTCATCAGTTCACGAGGAGACACGTCGGAAAGAGCTAAATTACTCTCATAGATTTCACAGGACACATATGGGAAGCAAGCAATCCAAAGACGATAATTTCACAGTCTACAACGCACTGGCATCCTAACAGAGTTTTAAGAGAGGAATCGCTTCCGAAATAATAAAATAAATCGAATGCACGACTTGACATTTACAAGTTTATTGTAAATGTATAATGGCATTACGCCAACAAGCAATAACACTTGCCAAACCGCAAATGCATTTAGCCTTGCGATGGTTCATCTTAATACCACGAGTGTTGCAAATAAACGTGTCAACAAGATGACCATCCTGACATCGTGTTGACAAAATATAATTTCATTCAGAACAATTTTCTATTTGCCCTATGAATCAGCATCTGTATACCCCTCCATTTATACAAATTTGGAAATTTTATTTGGAACCATTTTTATTTGCCCCCCCCCCCAAAAAAAGTTATTATCACCGCCCCGTTAAATTATGATCAGCAACAAACCTTATTCAGGTTCAGGGGCAGACTGGGCTGGGGGTAAGGGAATGTGTCATCCCATTCAAATTTCAACATTTGACAAATTTTGACATTATTAGAGCTTGTCGGCAAATTGCAGAATTCACGACCTTTTCTTTTTTTGCTTTGATGAATATTTTTGGTAGCCTCCGTCGGCAATTTTGAAAATATGATTTTTGAAAAAATGGTCCGACACTCCCCCACCCCAACCCCATTCGAAATCGTCTGGAGACCTTACATCCCATAAATCTATATTATAATACTTTGATACTCTATAAATTTATCTTTAATCAATATTTCCTTATATTGCTTATGGTCCCCGTCGCACATGATTTTCGTCTGCGGAGCTATATATATTACAATGATGGAGGATGTGCAACGAATGGGCCCAATAATTCAGATGTAATGATGCGTATATAGCCTGACGATGAGTTTCATCATCTTATCACGGGGTAATATGAATGTGTGATGGAGGTCGCCATTTATGGTCCCATGTGATACATCTCCCTCACTCATCCAGGTCTCAATGTCACGTTAGGGATTCAGAAAAGCACTGAAGCTCATTTACGATGTGATCATTTTCGTAGGTATAGGGGGTATCCAGGTCTTACTCGGAAGATCAAAGGCAAATTAACAAGTTTATTCTTAGACGTATGGAGTGGAAGGGGTCTCCTTTCCACGTTACCTTTCCCGTTCTCCATTTTTCTTCTCTCCCTTCCTCCCTTTTCTCTCGTTTTTATTCTTTATTTTTTCACGATTTGAATGTATGGAGAGCATGTGCCCCCGCCCCATAGTTACGGCACTAAGTATCGTAATGATCTTCATGGTTGACATCATATTCGTTGTCATTCACGAACAAACCAATAATAAACACTTCATCGTTTCTTTTGTCACCTCCAGCATCGCAATCACATCGGCAATAATCCCACTGTCATGTCATGTTTCCATCATAAAGATAGTACACCTGTAATTGTCGTCGACGAAAATAGAATTACGCAATTACATTGGACGAACGTTTCATTTCTGGCCATTTTCAACTTCATATTTCATGAATATTGCTTTTTATTTTTCATTATATCAATCGCTACACGGTTCCGGTAGATGTAGATGATATCTACATAGTTGTTATTCTCTTCCTCTATCTTTCTCATTTTTTAAATTGATGTCGTAATCATCGTCATCCACAGACGTCGTCATTGTTACCACTTCAACTAACTTCCGCTATGCTACCATTATCTCGTCATGCCCTTCATGATATCCCTTGCTATCTGTCTTCAAAAAAACTCTGGTGTTGACATTGCAATCATCGTTACTCATCAGCATTATCATGATTATCATCTTCTTCGTCATCATCATCATCGTCGCCGTTGTCGTCATCATCAACGCCGTGGTGATCAACTTCACCATCACCTGCGAAATGTTATAACATTTACCGTCGTTCCAAATTCATTGTATAGCCCCGCCTCTTCCTGTCTTCTCTTAACATGCCCACAGTCGTCTTCGTCACCAGCACTGTAATCAACCTCCTCATCATCAGCGATCATGTTAATGCCTGTTGTCATTATCATTGTCTCTCATCAATGGCGGAGCTTGAGTCCAGCTATTGAGGGAGCACTGACGTGACGGGGGAGCGGAAACGGAAACATCAGGGGTTGATAATATGCGAAAAACAGGGTGGAAGGAATCGATTATATATGTACCTTCTTTATACGTTGTTGTCCCCTCTCCCTTTCTATCTTTCATTTTCTTTCTTTTTATCTCCATTCAGTAATAATATTGGGGGCATGTGCCCCGTGCCACTACTTCTCTTACAACCCCCTTTCAAACTTGCTAAAACTCTGGTTTAGCCCTTATCCGGCGGAAAGCTGCTGGGTGATGCTCTACTTAAGGCTAACGATCTCCAAACACTAATGTCATCTTATGTCAATACCGGGTACCCGCATCTCATCAATGCCATCCATCACTCTCATCTAATTAAAGTAGTCTGGTGTGTGCAAAGAAGACAATAAATAAGCTAATTTAGCTGCGTGGGTTTCCTTTATAGCATCAACGAAAATTGACTAAGGCAAATAACTTAGACTTAGCCAAAATGATAAACAGCGTGTGGAATCGTGCCTGGATTGGGGATGGGGAATTTTATTCGGGCAGCTTTCTTCCCGTCGCCCAACTACAGCATGTATTTATATTTTCGGGGCTTCCAAAAAGAGGGAGGGGGTGTTCACTGGCCTTACCCTTAGCTGGATACGCCACTGCTAATACACCAAAATGTCAAGATGGCATTTCCCGAGATCAAACAGAATTACTCCAAACGAAGGAGTTAATAAAGATTTACAAGAACACTGGTATTATGTTACTCATAGAAATTTAAGTGTTTTGTTTTGGCGCTATGTACAGAAATTTGCGAACGCTTGCCAAAGCTGAATTGTTACAGCTCTATCACTTTATAACCACCAGTGCTTTCAAGCAATTGTCCTCCTATATTGCCCGAAATTCGTATAATTATTTCAGTGACCGTCTTTTTTATGTTAATGTAAGAGATCTTGAAAAATGTGCATGCAATTATCATGATTATGAGAATTATATTCTTTGAAATATTGGAAAGAATGTAGAGCAACAATTAATCTTCTTATCAAACCATGTAATTTAATATGTTTGCCAAAGTTTGACGTTTATTTTACCTGCCTGTTATGAAAGCATGTGTCTGCTTGTAAGTAAGCAACCAGGGGATCGACGGCTTTAAGTCCTCTCCGCGGGACTTGGTAATGAGGATTAATACCTTACCAAACAGCACTATAATAGCGCATCCATTTAGTTTCGAACCCGGGTCACCCAGTTAAGAGACCACCGCTCTACCACTGAGCCATTGTGCAAAGTGAAAAAATTAACAGCCTCAAGTTTATAGACTTTAACTAAGCAGAGCGAGATCCAAAATGTTGTATGTCTTTCTTTTCGACGTAGATGAAGTCCGACTTAGGGGTTATAGAATGCAATTTGAATCATCTGCATTATTGTTCTAAGAATAATCATGTACAAGGGTTAAGATATGGATTACATGTAAATCCCGAACGTGGAATGAAGTCATAATATCATTTTCACAGCCCTCATGGTGCCCAGTTCAAAAAACAAAATGTGAAAGAACTTCAGAGGCAAGGAAAGAGAGAGAGAGAGCGAAATAAATGAAGACGGATCTTTAAGTGGAGGATGTTGATCTGTCTCTCGTATTGCCGGCGAGAGAATAAGAGTTGAGATTCGTTGCACGAACAGGGCTTGATAAAGAGGAGGCCACTCAGATGAGACCGAGAAGAGAAGGGACTGGCGCACACTGCAGCAATCAAACCACTATCCAATCACATTTAAAAGTTAATCTGGATCAAATATGATTTCATATTTTAAAGTGTTTGAATGATGAATGATTGTCGTTTAGTATGACATTTATTCATCACTGCCTGACATCCGATAAGAGCTCAAGATAAAATGTGTCGATGGACTGTATTGATTTTGAATGCAATTCACTCCGGCTAAAATATGTAGATGTATCCGTCAGATGTTCGTGAATGCAATTTCAGATTTTTTTTTTATCTAGTGATCTATAATTCAGAAAAATGAAAAAACCAAGAAGTAGCAAAATCATATTTTTTGAAATGGCAAGCTATAAGAACATCAAGGTATCAATGTAGCACTACTGGCGCCAACCTGAACAAAATAAAAGCTACATAAAGACACGTCTGCTTTTGTCAATTTGTCGGCAAGAAAAAAAAAGGGTTCAGGAAGACATCTTGAACGCTGAATGTGAACGGAAAGAAGAGAAAGGCACCTTTCGAATTCTAGTCAGGTAAGTTTAGCTAGCCATTGAGCAAGACATCGAAGGCAATTTACAAGCACTCGCCTTGATGGAGGGGTTTTGAAACAGAGAACGGGAGTGAACTAGGTTAAATAGAAGCCCTTTATATAGACGACTGACAACAACCCATGGTTTGGACGCCATTTTGTTTCTACTAAAACATGTTCTATTCAACATGGCAAGTGCGACGAGCAGCTGTATATGTATGTTCTCAATAAGAATCCGACTGCATTTTTAGTTCCCAGAAATGATGGGTGTCCATGTTCTATAAGTCATGTAAGTCTTTCCGTACAGGAAGTCAAGTGTTAAAGAGGCAGCAAAGATACATTAAACGTACTGTGGATATTGAAGATCAGACAGGTATGATGTTAGAGGCTGCATTGCACATTAAACAATCCTCGTTGTACACGACTTATGAAGAACAAAATAAGAATGGAGTCAGTGATGAACTGTGAAGAGGTTTTTGCTGACTCTGATCATTTTAAAATTATCAGAACTTAAAAGTTCTCTTTCAGTCGTACCAAAACCTTCTTCACATCCCACCACGTATCAAACTATAACGCTTGCATACGTAACATTTTACTGAGATACATGATTGGATGAACGAGGAAAACTAAGGTAGAAGCAATTCAAATCATATAAAGAACTAAATTGCAAATATTCGAAGGGAAATCACATTGTCATATCTGTTCTAAGAGGAATTAAATTGATTAATATCTGAGGCGCTATAGAAATTCGTGCAACCATGGTAACACAAGGCAACTATTTATAAACCCTGTCCTTCCAACGATCGTACGTAAGCCGTTAACAAATTCGTAAAAAGAGCGGTTCAAAAATTAATAATTCACTGATGTCTCGTCCTATTGTAAACATAATCAATTTTAATCTGCACTGCATATGCCAATCATAAGGTTTGCATAGCGTGTACTATCAACGCCATATTTTGTCGGATGTTGTAGAGTGTGAGTCAATAAAAAAAAGAAACCCATATTCAAGCCCCCCTCCCCAATATTTAAAAATACGTAAAATTGCTAGGATATATCACAATGGTAACTAAGATGTCATCTTTAAATTGATAAGCTGCTCTCCAAGACGCAATCATGGATGACTGAGCGCTGACCATTTTTGAAGTTTTAGAATGTGTCTGTTTCAATTTTAGAATGCCAATAGCGTCTTTGTCCAAGTTTGGGATGAATGCTGTTCAGGAGTTACTTTCATGTGTGCGAGTATTCAATCGCAATTAATGAAACTGGTCAGTCAAATAAAAATTGGGTTGACCAGCTGTTTCGTTCAAAACTTGGGCAGAAGCAAATTTGACATGAATCAGGAAAATAGCACTGTTCAGCTGTCCATAATCAGATTTAATTGATCAAGTTGCAACGATATTCAGGGTAGAATAAGTTTCCTGTTTTTGTGACTCACACTGTATATCTACTAGATATATGATAACCACTGGATAGAGAAAGTGTTTGACATATGGAAGATATCCAAAGCCTGGAAGTTCATGGAGCATCTGATTCTTATCTGGTATGATAATGATCGTACATGACATATATTTGTACGTCTGAATTAGCAAGTACAAGGAGAAATACGTAGTATGCACAATCGCCTCGCGCGACTGGATAGACCCTTTCACATGTTCTGTGCATTCGGTACGATAACTTTATGTTTTACTCCTGGGCATGCAGTGGCGGCGTTATAAGCGGGGGCAGAGCTTTTACCCAACTTCCCAACCCCATTCCCGGTCACAATTATGTCCATTTTTTAAATTCTTCTTTTGTTAGTATCTCCCCCACTGCCTCCACTGACCGAGTTCGGGGAAGGCTGACGAGTAAACTAAAAGTGAACATTCTTCGTGTCCCCGACAAAGATGATTTTGGCCTTCGCAACTAATCACCCCCCCCCCCCCACACACACACACACACACACATTGCACACACACATACACGCATTTTTCATGCTCTCAGATGCCCCAATACACTTTTTTAAAATCCTGGTGCCACTACTGCACCTGTACATACATGTTTGCTCGAGGAATCATCAGCATATCACCAAATATGTTATCAGGTCATGACACTTTTCTAAGGAGATCCAACATCCTGCTGCGGATTTTATTTCTTCAAAGGTGTAAAGTTAGGCTTACATTTGAGTTTTAGGTTAGTTTTAGGGTTAGGGTTGGGTATCGTATTGGGTCAATAGTTGAAGTTGAGTATTATAAACTATCATAAAATGACTGCGGATCCACTGTCCCCGAGGCACGTGTCGTACATTATTTACTACATCATATGTGAACGGCTCTATGGCATAAAGTGGTATCTGTGAAATCGATCAGTGAGTGAAGATGGGTACCAATCTTTTCTCCACGGTGCCAATCGCCTTTTGAGACTGGCTGCTTCATTTGAGAATGGTATTCTCATCGGGATAGCTACTGTCTATATGAATAGTTCAAATGACCATGCTTCCTTCTATCCTCACATAATAATTAGCATACCCTCCATCTCATTTAACCGATATACCAGTCACACCAACAAACAGATTCCAAACCGATCGATCATAGACAAAATCTTGTCCATTCGGGGTAATGTAATATTTCGTTCGGTCTTTTTGTTTTGACTAATATTTTATTTGTCTTCATAAATCAACATAACAAAATAACAATTCATTTTTAATATCGATAATACAATCAAATAGTAAATACAGTTGATTGTGTTATAGTGTTAGTTTGGTATCGGTCTCGTCAAGTGTGACTGGGGCATTAGACCGTAATCAGTCTGATGGTCTTTGTAGCATGGTTTGAAAATTTGTTTGGAGTATACAGTAATGACCATTAATCTGATTCAACTGAAAAGTAACGAGATAAACATGAACAGACATAATAACGTAAACATGGTAAAGAGAATTAGATATTGAATTGTCTCTTATCTGAATTTCATAATTGAGGTTTGAAAACCCGGATACAATGATGTCGAATTAACGGAACTAGAATCAAACGAAAAAGATTATCGAAAGTCACTGAAACAAAATAAATATAGTTAAACATCAACTTAAACAAAGATAGATGTCGGATGGTACCTTGCGTAAGCTTTGGTACAAGGTTGCTAACCAGTTTGGAGTATATAATTTTATCAAATAAATTGATTTACTATGAAACGAAATGATATTGTCGAAACGCGATGCAAAAAAATATTTAACAAAAAATAAATAAAACATAATAAGACATAGGTCTTCACATCTATTTAATACCTGCTGGTCTCTTTAGCATGCTTTTCGAGATTTCAGTAAGCATTTCCCGAGCTCGCAATAATTTCTAAAGAACAAAAGTGCAACTTAACAAACATAATATACATTTGCCTGAGCAGAAGCTGAATGTTCTATTTAGAAAGCTTTTGTTAAGGTTTGGGGCCTGTGCAGAGTATAATAAAGATAAGCAATTGACTGAAATGAAATAAAGTACAAGCATGCAAGAAAAATTAATCACATAAGGGAAGCTTCAATTAATTGCTGACAAGAACAGTGCAATGCACTCGAATGAAAAACAATTGAACCATTCACAGGAATCACAATTAAATGTCTCATTCATAACATTCTTTTTCTGTATCATCTTCCAACGATGAAAGTCTATCAATCATTCTATTTTCATTAATTTCCAGCTGTCGGTATAGAGTAGAGACTATATTCTTAAAATATCCGACTCTGAAGTCCCATTATAGTAGCTTTAAAAAAATAATCCGTGATGAATACAGATGTCATATTATTAAAATAGATTTCAAGCAAATGGCCGTCCTAGTTTATAGACAGATTTGGGTTGAGTTATATCGTAGTCTGATGGTTCCATGGTTATTCAGGGTTAGGATATCTGCTGTTGCTCATGTTTCGTCCACATGTAGCCCCCATATCCCGTGCTTGAGCTCTTAATCTCGGACCTGTCCCCCTCGCTAGGATCGTAGTGGAGCATATAGGAAGTATTTCAGACCAGAGATGAATAAGTCAGAGGAATCCAACTCCTCGCCAATATTGAACATGTGATGATTATTTTGAGTCTCATCGAGAGATTATATACTTACATTATAAGTCTCGGGGATGGGGCGAGATGTCGAAAAGTGTTCTGCGTCTGCTATCATGCTCACCATGTATTAAGGGAGGTATAATAACTTTCGTATATGGAGATATTAAAGTCTGGGAAAGGCAGCAAGACTGCATGGGGTGTCCAACGATAGAGGATGGGATGGGGTTTTTCCGAAAGTTCTTCTTTAATCCGACAGTTCGTAATTCCGAAAATCAAAATAGGATTCAAAAGTCCGAAAATGAAGGGTTCTTATTTCCAAAGGTTCGTAATTTCCAAAGGTTATGTAGGGCTCTATTGCATTTTCGAAATTTACGAACCTTCGGAATTATGAACCCTATTTCATTTTCGGAATTATGAACCTTCGGAAAACGTACCTTCGGAAAACGAGTACCCCCCAGGGTAGTTTGGGACATCCCATTCACTTTCCCGCCATATTTCGTCATCATAAGTCTTTTCGAAAAATCACCTCCTATATGAGGACATTTTTGTGCTTGTTGCGATTTGTTAACAAATTCGAATATATTGTCGACAATTTTTGGCAAACTTGTTGGCAAATTCGCACACCCCTCCCTTCAAAATAGTCAACCGGCGCCCCTTAGAGATAGCACATGCTTGAGAGGAAGAGAGAAAATTCAAGATTTAAAACGGCGAAAAGGTTATTGAAGAATCACAGTCTCCGTCAAATTTCATCTTTTTCGAATCACAGTTGAGCCGTGCTTGCTGAATAATTCAATTTGCTTCCATCTCTCAAATATGAAATCTATTCTTGGCTGGCCAAATATTTGCTGATCTATACGTATACAAACTTCATAGGATCAAAGCACTCTCCAGTTAATATTCTCAAACTGCGATTTTTTTCCCCCCGTTTTTCGATTTCCTCCTTTCATGCCTTTTCTTGTGCTATGTTTCAGCTGAGATTTAACATACGCTACAACAGTGATAGATACCCTCTGGAATAGAGAAAAGGCAATTTATTTCAGCAATCAAGGATGATCCTCTTTCATCAGTCGGCTTCGATTAATTTGAATGCATGCATCAGCAATGATCAGTACCTCAATTACGATTTTAGTTACTATCTCTCGAGCGGTTTCTACGCTCAAGTGCTTCTCGTAAATCTTTTCTATAATAGTATAAGAATAGAGCATATAATATCTACCACTTATTATATTTTGTGTTACATGCAGTGTAATTTAGACACCCATGTTTTATTTTTGACGAATGTTTGAGTTACAATGAATCGCAGCTGTAGAAAAGAAAGTGATAGTAATAATAATAATAATATTCCGTTCTTGTATAGCTCATATCACATTATGATATAACGTAAAGTGATGAGGGGGGGGGGGGGGGGGGGGAGGGATGAACCCTCTAAATGTCATTATGAGTTCTAAACTCTCACTACATGTACTACAGAATTAGATTCAGATGATTCTAAAACAGCATTGAAAACTTTAAAATATCGATTTCGTTAGTCTTTGAAAAAACTTCACCAAAAGGAAAATTAAATGACAGAAATTACATATCCGTTCCTTATAAATGTCTAAAGTATACTGATAATTTATTATTGATCCCAGTCTTAGCTAAAATATTTTCATAGCGGCTCTGACGTACATAGAAGTGACGTGACTAGATACTGCACACAGCCGAACAAGCCAGGGGAGCGTTTCATCAAGCGTTTTGTCAGTGATTTTTAATGACAAATTTGCTCTCAGCCAATCAGATGCAAGGATTTCAGTAGCTTATAACAGTTGTCGGTAAAAATCACTGACAAAACGCTTGATGAAACGCTCCCCTGGTTAGAATTCAGTTAAAATCCCGTCTGCATTTATGTAAGTGAAATGTATACGGGATCACAGCTAACTCTTTACTTCCCTCGTATAACAAAGCTGCAACCATGAAGGTAGAATGTCATTGTGTCGAAGAACTGGACGATGTACTGTATATACAAGTAGGTTGTCAAGGCATCATAAAATGTGAGGCAATCTGAGCATCTACCATGCCACAAAACAGCTAGGTACGTGTACATGTATAATCAAGCATTATCATGATTATTATGACCTGTTTCCTTTTAATTGGAATGAAATGTTTGAAAAAAAATTTTAAGGTGGAATACATATCATATAGCTTGCAAATACAGTGTTTATTCTGAAGCAATTTTGGAGCATATATAGGCTCCCCCGGTACAAAACAACCGACTATTCTCTAATTTTTAAAGTACGACCTATTTCCTTATAATTGGAATGAAATGTGTGAATAAAAAGTGAAGGTGGAATAAATTGCGTCGACGAATTAGACGTCGTTTTAAGGAACCATGATACAGCTTACGATAACGGTGTTTATATAAAGGCAATTTTTAGCATAGGCTACCACATACAAACTAGCCACTATTCAAAGAACAACATTTTCCTGTTAATTGGAATGAAATGCATTATTATTTACTTGTTTTACCCGGGAAATAAAAATACGTATCAGTTCGTGATAACCCCTTGTTAAACGGAAAACAGAACTCTGATCGAACGTTGTTGGGACAGAAAGTTATTAACTTGATAATATTTGACAATAAGTGCTCTGTATGTTGAAGAAAGGATACTCAAAAGCATGCAGTTACGCCGTATATATTGTGCAAAATAAACGTGAGAACACAACGTCCTTATAGAAACGCACATAGCTGACGTAGAAAACCGTCTCTCAAAGCAAATTATCTGTGTAGTCTTTTCTCGTACGTGCTATGTCACATTATTTTTATTAAACATGGTTGACCGATCCTTGATGGAAGTGCAAGATAATCATCCCTTCTCTGAAGTCATAATGAATATGCAACCTCATTAAGAGTAATAAACATAATGAACATGTTCCCTAAGCTTCTTGATTTTATTATTTCTAATTTTGAGGGGAGACGCATTAGTCGGCTTGACATTTTACGAACCTAGAAAAGTTGCGTACATTGAAGTTTTTTTGTTGATTCAATATAACGTATGTACGGTCATGTAAACAGGTAACAAATTTGACCTAAACGAAACCCCTATATACATGCATCACACACTAATATGTGACATGTAGTTAAAAAATGTTTGGTTTCAATATGGCTACCAGGCGCCATTTTGGATTTATGCAAATTATGAAAATTGCTCAAGGTTGCCCTTTGGGCAACAAAGCTGAAATTGTTCTAGGACCACATAAGATCGCAAATCAACACATTAAAACTTCAGTGCACGCAACTTTTCTAGGTTCGCTATTAGGAGTGTCGAATGGAATACAACCCCCGCATGTCAGCTGATCTCATTATTACAGCATCACTCCTCGCGAACATATAAAGGGGTTGATGGGAAGTTGTTTAACTTATAGTTATGATAGTATGCACTGGTTTGGACAACGTGCAATAAGCTGCGTGTTTTCGAATGTGTAATAAAACTAACTGTGACTGTGATAAGTTTTTCTGAACAATAATGTCACATAGTCTAACTTCTTACAGGAGTACCAAAATTGGTTGAATGACAGACAGAGTTGCAGCACAAGTCATAGATCAATAGACCGCTTCTGTAATGTATACAAATTTATGCACATATATTCTCTGAGCACCTAGTGACGAGCTATTCAATGAACATGCTTTTTATAAATGAGCCTCAATGCTTGGAATCCAGTTTGCATATATTATTGAAGCTATGTCCAGCATGTTCAGGTTGTCAAGAACAACCTTTGTTTGAAAGGTATGCATAAAACTTGCATACATTACCGAAGCGGTCTATTTTCAAACATCGCGAGTTAAACAGGTCAATTTAATTTTATTGATATACATTAAGAGGCCACTGGTCTTTCATGATTATCATCTTTCCAGGTCTTAGTCACTTCTTAATGTACGTCTGGCATTTTCTGTCCCTGTTCCAGACGATTACATTAAAACATTCTACCTTCTAAACCACCTCATCAAACATTAAGAAAAAACAATAACAAACAATCAAACAGAAAAAAAAACAAAGCAAAAAGCAAAACGAAATCAGCATCTTGATAACAATGACCTATTGCAATGACAGGTGATGGTTGATAACATTTCGCCCATCCCCATTCCTGCCAACCCACAGATCCCAATGCTACGTACGATGACGGCGTTCGTATCTCTTTTATGAACAGATGCAATTCCCAAATTGAGACAAAAATGGATTTACTACGCTTATGACGCAGACATTCCAACGTTTTTTTCTGAAAGTGACCTTTTAAAAAAAGCGCGCGAAGGCGCCAAGCTTCTAGCAATAACATGTGCTTACGTATGTAACGATGCAGGTGTTCTATGGTCACGTGATTCAGCTGATGCGACATAGTCAATCCATATCTTATTTGGATTGATTTTTTGCCTGGCTTAAAAAAAAGGGGCGGGTGCATTTCAAAACGGTTATCCTACAGCTAAGATAACACTACAGGACTATATCCTGGGTAATATTATCACAGCACCCTAATTGAGGCTTTGTATTATAGAGATATGTTTTTCGTTAAATAATTCTCATAACATCACTTCTTGCCAATTTGTTTGTAGGCCTTAAAATGGGGAGGGAGACTGCGGGCAATAGCCTTGGTTATAAGCGTGCATGCATGTCGGTTTCATTCTTTTCGAATGATTAAAAATTCTTTTGCACTACAAAGTCCTCACTTGTGTCCTCTTATTCATCATGTTCATGCTGTTGTTTCTTAACACTGTACTCGATTGACGAGAGCAAAGAAACTAACACATTTTGATACTAATTAAATTTTTGTTTCAAGATAACACACTTAAAAGGTTTAGCTTTTCTTCTTACATCCCATAGTGACAACCAGTGGCGGATCTACATAGGGGGAAAACCGTCCCGTGCCCCCTCTTTTGAAACCCAACTGGCATATACCTTAAGTACACAATGAAAAGAAATTGCCCCCTTCATTGTGTATTTTTCCGGCTCTGTGCCCCCTCTTTTAGAAAATCCTGGATCCGCCCCTGGTGACAGCGGAATGTTCTTGATCGACTTATGTGATGTCGATGACCATCGCTGAAAACAAAGTCCTGGCCCGACTCAGCAGGGGTAATACCTTAACGTCATTTGTTACTAAAATCACACCATGTATTCCGACAGACATAGGGGTGAGAAATATCTCGCGTGTATGCATAGCAGGACGTCTTACGTAGCAGAATATAGCTTTCAGTAACTGTGGATAGTGGTAGCGCAGTGATGCCCATCGCGCTCGAGGCGTCATTCCGATAGAGTTGTTACCTGCGCTATTCAAGTCTCTGATGGCAATTAGAGCATGCGCCAGTAATTTAGCGCAAGATTTGACGCAGCTCTACGTCATCAAAATGACGCCTTGTGTGTCAAATGCAGGCCCTTAGCTGTGTTGATATTGAATGTGTATCATCTTCTTCTTTATAGGGGGAATATATTCCACAAAAATATCGATTTGGGATTCACTCGAAGCATCAGACATGTTGAGGAATACATATTTTCATCTAAAAATATTACCGGATGAATATAGGACAGGATGAGAAACTGAACATTTACGAAAGTCATAAAATCGTCATAGATCAAACATCCAGTTGAAACGCCGAGTGAAGTTAGTGCATTCAGTGGTTTCTTTTGCGTAAAAGGAACTTAACGATTTAATGGCTGGCCATAAATTATGCGTAGGTTTTATATTATCCGATTTATCTTATGATCACACTGACGGAGCATGTAATATTCGTTACAAGATAAATTGACACGTTCGTTTTATATCCAGTTGCCGTGGCAACAAAGCGAAAAGAACGATGCAGGCGTCAGAAAAATAATAAACCAAGATTTAGTTTGCCTGTTTGAAACCGTTCTTTAATGCAAATTGCTAGCAGCATTATAGAAAAACAAAGATTATACCTTCATGCAACCGCATTTACTTTTGAAATCTATACATTTTACACCAGAGAAGAAGTTTTATTTAGAACACTAAAAGTGATATGCGCCATTTTATTATCTAACCACGAACAAATTTACAAAATTTAGGATAGAGCAAAGATCGCAACTGTTTCCCCTTGACGTAAGACAAAGGGATATTACTTTGAAATGTCACGAAGTAAAAATAAATAAAGAGTGTGAAGATGACCACTGATAAAGGAGAATGGTAGAGCGAAATGATGATGATGAGAGAGAGAGAGAGAAGAAACGAAATAAAGTAAAATAAAAGGAAAATGAGGAGGGAATAGATAAAGTGAACGCAAATTTCATGAGCAGAACTGATCGGATACCAGATGTGCGAGAGAGATAGATAGATAGAGAGAGAGAGAAGAGTGGGAGAGGAAGAAGGAAGAAAAAAGAGAGCAAGAGGAGGGAGAAAAAGAAAAGAGAGAGAGTGATGGTGGAAGAGGGAGAAAGATAGATGGGAGTTAGGGGAGAAAGAGAAAAAAAAAGAGAGGGAGAGAGATAAGGAGAGAAAGGAGAAAGAGAGAGAGAAAGAGAGAAAAAGGAGGGAGAGAGAGAGAGGAAGAGAAAGAGAGAGAGAGAGATAAAGAGAGAAAGGAGAGAAGAGAGAGAGAGAAAAAAAAGGAGGGAGAGAGAGAGAGAGATGGGGGGGGGGGGGTTACAACGACAGATAACGATCAAACCAAAGGTCTACATCTTTCTTCGCCATCCTATTATCTGGGGCAAGATGGATTGGGGGGGGGGTGTTAGACCGAAAGAAAAATCGCATCTTGCCTGAGAGAAACACTCTGTTATTCGCCTGGAAAAGGGGACGATTTGGCGTGGGTAGAATACAATGATATCATCATGGTTATATATATGCCGCCTTATACAAGGTGCGTTTATAGAGAAGCATGGTTTCATGAAAGAAATTGATATCACTCGGTAGTCTGAAATAATATGTATAATCACATTGTGAGGCATGTGTAATGGAAATATATACGTTAAATGTATGTTATCACACACTCGCTATGAGGACAGTAGTTCAAAGAAAAATGTCGCGAGAGAAAAAAACAGATGAGAAGATTTTATAAGAAAGTGTTATAAAACATAAGGAAATAAACGTAGCTGGTTACGCAAATTGTCTTGTTTATCCTGATTCCAAGTCATGTTAAAGAAGAATATATCTGCTGTGAAAGATAAAAATACATCAGCAAGATAGGTCACAATTAATAGTATTTCAATTCGGGTTTTTGTTTTAATCTCATAATGATTAAGTTACATTGAAATTAGTCAAATTAAAGAGATACTTGTGATAAAGGATAGTAGTTTCATCCAATACCTTTAAAGGGTTTGTTCTATAAATAAATCTATTTAAAAGAGGCTTTAATATAAATGCAGCACGTTTTCATTAAAAAAAAAGTTAGCTATATAAGTCTTAAATTCTCAGCGATGATCTATATTTCTTTTAACGCATAATCTTAATGAATATGTCTTTTTCAATAGCTGCAAATTGTTGCAATATTCATTTCTAAGAACATTGCAATCAAAGTTCTCTACTCAAATTTAGCTGGGAATGCCAAACAAGGCATGCCTTATAGATGTATGGAGAAAGATTTTGTTAAAATCGTTTCGATTTTGAACATTATCTTGCGTGATAAATAGAATGTTAAATTTTCTCCTTTTTACCTATTATCATCAGTGTCAAAACTCCCGCATTCCTTCTGTCATTTCAGAGTAATCTAAAAAACTCAATTTTATTCTTTTTTACATAGTTTTTCAAGAAATATTCATTTCACACTAATTTGACTAATATCTAAAAAGTTATATTATCAACGTCATCCATGCCTTTCGAGAACGTATAACTGCTACACAGAGCAATGTTTGATACAAGTTAGTAGCTTATAGGCTGGTGTTTAAGCTGTTTATAATAAATCAGGTACTAAATCATACTTTAAATTGGTATTTATGATATGCCCATCGTTTGTAACCATTATTATCTATATTTAAGTGAAAGAAGATACTGCTTTGTATGTACCTGCGAAGCTGGGAACTTAAAAACTAAAAACAATCCCCGCGGCTTGCTTGTCATTTTGTATATTTTTTGCAATTTGTCACATGTCACTTGACGTCATATTTTTCATTTTTTCCATGGGGAGAGCGGATTCGATCAGAAATCAGCAAATTGATCCCAGATGGGACTTGTGGTATAAACATACGAAAATTGGGGAAGAAAGGTGACATACAAAGACAGAACGTGAGAGAGAGAGAGAGAAAAAAAAAAGAGAACGTGGAGAGAGAAAAGACCAATAAAGTGAACTTGGAGAAAGGAGAAGAGGATAAGGTTATAACCATCAATCAAAAGTCTGTTAAGCCCACTTTTGTCCAATCATTAACGAGTTGGAACATTTGGGATGGTCGTATCGATCTTTATTTAAAAAATGTTGAGTGTCATGCAATATTGGCAAAAATATTATTTGTTAGATTATCAAGTCATATGAAAAGCCACTCTAACTTCATTTAATGTGTACCCAAACACACACTCCTACAAAACAATTATGAAACGGCCCTTTTTTCCTTGTGCAGGGCGAGTGAATGGAAAGTGTTACACCTGTTTAAAGTAGGCGCTTTTTTGCACTTTACTAGAGTATAAATTTCCATTTTAATTGAAGTTTGGAAAGGGATTCAATATATTTTTATTCTCAGGAAGGAAGATGGTATAGAAGTTCTCTTAAATGTGCTGTAATCAACCTCTCAAACTGCATCTATGACATTATGTATGCTAAGTGAGTCTTATAGCAGTACCCTTATACGGCAACTGATGGATAGCGATAGAAAAACCAAGGAGGTTCAAACAGATGGAGTCATAACAGACAGCTTCCCTTTGAAGCGAGCTTCGATGCCGCCACAACAAACATGATCAAAATCCGTTTTATTGCATAAACATAGATACGTACAATGGAGGATATTCTGTTATAATGATAATTAGTTTTCGCAGACCATATGTAACTTCGAAAAAGTGCACATGGATGATATAAAAAGGTTCAAGCGAATATATTTAGTGCCAAAAATACCAGAACTGCGATGACAATTTCTTGACTGGCCGCGTGTGCCCACTACTTTTATTTGGATGGCTATATATTCTTTCAAGATATGAAATGTAATAATCGGAATTAAGCGGAAAGGTGTTAAAATTGCTCTTAAAGAGGCATACCTTTGTGACACTTTTAAGGCTATATCTCAAAAAATTGTTCATCCTGAGGCAGGGGAATTTCAGAATGAAATCGAAATTATTTACATTAAAACTGCACATTCACTTTCTGTGTTGTCGATTTATGAATTTAACTGCGCATCGTAAACATTCAATGTCAAAACATCTCGAAAGCTTTCCCCGTTTACTTTGGCGGCATCAGACATCGACATCAAAGAATCAAGGCAGTTTATTAATTAAATTGTACATCCTTTATAATCTGCCAGCTGTTTGCATTAATTATCGTTAGTTGAGACTCCATCCTTGGAAAAAAAACCGCTGCAGCTGTGCAGTGTCGCAGAGGGCGTGAAATGCATCACATGACAATGACGTAATAATACCTTTCATCAGTTCGCATACTGCTTGAACTATAGAGGCATGTTTAGATGCATTTTGACCTCATATGGTCTTAGATGAGAATCTTATATTGTGCGAGCAGCATCCTGTACAGAGGGGAATCCAGGATTTTGAAAAAGTGGGGGTGGGCAATATCGAAAATTGTGGGAAACAATGTTATTACGTTTTGAGGGCGCCTCTGGTGGAAAATGTCGAAAAGGGGGCACATTGTTGAGGTTGTGTACTATAAGGTATGCCATTTGGGTTTCAAGGGGGGCACGGTCCCTTTTGCCCCCTGGAATCCGCCAATGCATACACGTCTGGCAGACCAGTAACTCCCACCATAGAAACAATTACCATAGCAACGCACAGATGTTCCTAGTATTCGAGGGTTCTTCAGACGTATGCCGTGTAGTTACAACCTTGAATGTCATCACAGCTTGTCTGATCGTTGCATCATCAAACACTTGAAGTGTCTCGCTCTACATACATGCACTGTAACTATAAAAATAAAGAAGTTTCACAGAACCGGAGAACCGGAGGCCTTAATCAAGGAGGTTCAAACAGATGGAGTCTCAACTGACGATAATAAATGCAAACACCTGGCAGATTATAAAGGATGTACAAATGAATTAATAAACTGCTTTGATTCTTTGATGTCATTGTCTGATGCCGCCAAAGTAAACGGGAAAGCTTTAGAGATGTTTTGACATTTGAATGTTTACGATGCGCATGCAGTTAAATTCAGAAATCGACAAACACAGAAAGTGAATGTGCAGTTTTAATGTAAATAATTTCGATTTCATTCTGGAATTTCCTTGCCTCAGGGGAGCGTTTCATCAAGCGTTTTGTCAGTGATTTTTGCTCTCAGCCAATCAGATGCAAGGATTTCGGTAGCTTATAACAGTTGTCCGTAAAAATCACTGACAAAACACTTGATGAAACGCTCCACAGGATGAACAATTTTTTGAGATATAGCCTTAAAAGTGTCACAAATGTATGTCTCTTTAAGGGTAATTTTAACACCTTTCCGCTTAATTCCAATTATTAAATTTTATATATTATCATCTTGAAAGATGGCTCTAGGAAATATAGCCAAACAAAATAGTGGGCACACGCGGCAAGTCAAAAAATTGTCATCGCAAATCTGGTATTTCTGGCACTAAATATGTTCGCTTGAACCTTGTTATATCACTCATGTGCACTTTTTCGAAGTTACATTTGGGTCTGCGAAAACTAATTATCATTATAAAAGAATATCCTCCATTGTACGTATCTATGGTTATGCAATAAAACGGAATTTGATTTGTTTCCTCGTTTGGAAGAATGTGTTCGGAGAGCGCATATTTGTCATGTTTGTTGTGGCGGCATCGAAGCTTGCTTCAAAGGGAGGCTGTCTGTTATGACTCCATTTGTTTGAACCTTCTTGCCTTAATTAATTGGTGCAAATATGATTCCATATGGATTTTTAAAAATACAAATCATAAGCAAATTTAATGAAATTACTAAGAATCGATTGTGATAGTTAGTGGTAGACAACTTACAAAAATATTGTGCACTGTATACATAAGTGAAAGTAAGTGATCAATGTAAATCATTCGTAAAACAAGATAACTATCCCTTCTTTCGAACCCAATCCTGTGGATAGGACGTTATATAAGATAAAGAAATAGACTGAGTCTTGATAAACAAGAAAGTGTATGCTTCATAAGAATATGATTTCTTTATAAGCATCCAAGTTTTAAAAAAAGATGTGACACGTTAACATCTTCCTTAGATAGCAGCTCTGCAGTATAGTAATACACACTAAACCTCTGTTTCCTACGCATCATTCAAATGTGATAAAAAAGATATTTTCGCATGTATGTCGTCGAAATATGATGTGAAATTGATTCAGGTGCACTAGATTTTACATATATTATGGCGCCCAGCCAGGAAATAATTAACAATTTACGAGAATTCCGTGTTGTTTTAACATAATGAAAACTCCAATAATGACAGTCATAAAACCTTGCTCAGTGGGAGATGGATTGCATACAAACGTTAAATATGAATAGATAGATATTCGACCAAATTAACCGTGGTTTGAAGCCTGATGTGGTCCTTTAAATGCGCAGAGTGGTACGTGAAAGATAAGGGTCGGTCAATTACGCTACATTACGATCTACCGTAGAAAGCACTCGGCCAGTATTATATTAAGTTACCCGAGCCCTTGCGCAGGTCGAAAATACATCATCATGCGGGTGCATTGTCAATGTGGTTGAGGCTTACTCTAAGATTGACCGCCACTGGCTAATGTTATGAGAGAGATAGAAACAGAGAGAGAGAGAGAGGGGGGGGGGGATGGGGAGGCTGAGAGAATGTCATAAATATACTACGTAATATTTTATTTTGAAGGTTTATGTTGACATGGAAAGGGAATTAAATCGATATGACAGATATCATATTTAGTCAAAGGCAAAGACACAGGACGAAAATACTCCACATATGAGATAGAGAGCGGGCGGGGAGAATTGTTGTGGCATATCAAATAACGGGGGAGGGGGTACGGATATTAATTTTATGGGCTGATCTTTAATTACAATGACTGATCCCCATAAAGTGGATAGCTGGAAATAAAATCAGATACAGAAACGGTTCAATCAATGATAAAGTGAGAAAGAGGGAGAATAAAAAAAACTGAAAGAGAAGGGTACAGAGAGAGAGAGAGAGAGCTGAGTGAAAGGGAAGAGTGCTGTTTTGACAGTTCGAATGATAAAAGTTTGATATGAAAAAAAATGTGGTAATAGATATATGTTGACAATATGATACTCAGCACAGTGGCTTAATGGAAATAGAATCAGATAACAGAAACAATGCAATCATAAACAGTAAGAAGATACTCCAGAGAGTTTCCCCCAAACCACGGCCGTTCTCAAAGGAAATGTCGGTAAAATACAGCCCTGGAAAAAATTATTAGACCAAGCTTTTGTAATAAGGGTACTATAATATGCATACAAAATTATAAAAATGATCTGCCTTTGTATTTCATTGAATGAATACCAAATTCCAGCAATTATACCTTGCTTTTATGATATTTCATGATATTTCATTTCCTTCTTACCACAAAAATAACACTATCAGTAACCATTCTTGGGCTAATAATTGTTTCCATGGCTGTACACGAGCAGATGAAATCTTCGTAAACAACACATCACTCTCTTTTAGTTTGACACATCACCACAAGGAGAGATATAGAGAGGGGGAACTGGGAGGAAGGAAGAAAGAAGATGAGAGAAATTGGTTGGAGGAAGAGATGGGAAGAGAGAAAGAAAGCAAGAAGGAGGGGAGAGAGATGGGGAGAAGGAGAGAGAGAAATTAGAGAAAGAGAGATAGAAAGATAGAGAGGGGGAAAGGGAGAGGGGAAAGAAAGGGGGAAGAAAAAATAGAGGAGGGAGAGAGAGAGAGATGGAGGAAGAGAGAAAGAGATAGAGAGAGATGGAGGAGAGAGAGAGATAGAGAGGGAGAGATGGGGAGGAGAGAAAGAGAAAGAGAGAGAGGGAGAGAAAGAGAGAGAGAGAGATGTAGGAGGCGACCTCCATACATGAATACCGAGGATACTTAGCTGAATTTTTAGCGCGACTGATTTATCTCAGGTTAGATCGCAAGGAAGATTTCGTGAGCTTGTAAATCAAAATGCAGCGTTGTAACCCTGCATTTGCGAATGAAGCGAAATCGATCTGGCCCGTTCACCCGTGCATTCGTTTGGTAAAACGAGGCAGAATACTCCATCTATTCTATGTTTAAATATGTAGTGAGTAAGCTTTCCATACCTATATACTCATGTTATATAATTATAAAACGCGTATTTCTAAATGCGATATCGCTCAAGGCGCCAAAATTTGAGTTTCAGAAATTGAATCGAATATATCTCTACAGCCATGTACCTGGTAAAGATTTTCAGCGATATATTTGGAGGCAACGCTATTATAGGCAAATGCTTCATGCAGACAAAATTTCACAACCGCTATATTTAATACGTACATGCATCGTCTTATTCCTGTTATTCATTTTCGTCACGAATTGACGTGCTATTCATTATCTAAATAGTTCGTGGGGTGTTTCCAATCTTCGACGCTCATTGCACAAACAATTTGTATGGTTTGTAGTTACCCATATGCAAAGGAATTTAATAGGAAGTGATTTATCATCATGAAGTTTATAAATAAATCTTACCAAGTACCCCACTCTTAACTGCTAGGACTAATTTATTTATATATCATTTCACCCCTTTTTTTCTCTCTCTCTCTTTTTGACATTATTTTACTGTACTTTGCGTTTCAGTACAGTATTATACATTTAGGGATCGTAATACTACTAACATTATTCTTCAAAAGTCTGTTTTAGATTTTTACTTTTACTATTTCGAGAAAAAAATCTGGAAACAGTGACAATTCATAATCTATTAATTTTGTTTCCAATACAAATCAACAAGTACTTATTCAATTACAATTACTTTCTTTTTTATTTAACCTTGACGTTATAAATGTTGTACTTTAATCGTGTCACCATCGAACATTAACACTTATTTCTAAAATGCAGGAACACTATTATATCCACATGGACATTAAAAATGAAAAACTAGTAAAATGTAGAGGTGATGTGGTCTAGTAGATACGTCACCGGACTGCAGATCACAAGGTACGGGGTTCAAATCCCACCACGACACTAACTAAAGGAGGTTTACGGTTCACCATGTAGTTAGTCCTGAAAAGGACTATTGAGTAAGAAGAAGAGAGTGGAGAAAAGTGGAGAGTCAACCTGTCTGAAACGTCGAGTCTTCTCCACTCTCAGCCTTCTCATCTGGTTTACAGTCCTTTTCAGGACTTTACACTTTCAAGAAAGATTACTTCTACACTCTCTGAATTTCTATCTCGCCTTTCCTTTTCTTCTCTCAACTTTTCTCCACTTTCTTCTTCTTACTCAATAGTCCTTTTCAGGACTAACATGGTGAACCGTAAACCTCCTCCACGAGACTCTAATTTACATTTGCCACTCTCCACCCAGGTGTAAATGGGTACCTGATATGCTTGAGCGTTAGTTACTTTGGCTGCTATAACCAGGGTAATGATGTCTAAGCGCCATGAGCGTCACTGCGTGAGTGGCCAGCATTATTAATGTTATTTTCTCCCTTTTCAATATTGTCTGTATCTGAATGAAGTCATGGTGAATGTCGACATAACTATAATAAAAGTCAGAGATTGAATTACAAGTCGCGTGTAAATTTAGAGAGCACAAACCAGGGTCCTGCGCATCGATACTACAAACCCATAACTCCTTTTACATCACCATGAGTATGCGATTCTTTCATTGCAAGTTTCTCTTCATTATGGGTGCCAATTTCTCAGGTTTCTATGCAAATTCAAACCAGCGATGGGCACTGTATGGGATTCAATTTCACATTGGCTGATGGCTAGGGAGAAGAAGAGTAGAGAATGGGGGTTGAAGAGGGGGAGTTGGACAGGAAAAGAGAGATAAGAGAGTGAAGAGACGCACAGAAATATATGATGGATATAGAATCATTAAGGGAGGGATCGAGAGAGGGGGCGGGCAGGGGGGGTAAGAGAAACGGGAGTGGGAAAGAGAGAGTGGGACAGAGAAATAAAGGGAGCGAAAGAGACAGAAAGAAGGAGAGAGATTTGGGATGATGTATTATACAATCTAAGTAAGCCTTATTGAGTTATGCAACAGCGGTTTCTTTTGAGGTCTGGAGTATAAAGCACCTTAACCAGTTAACCATTCAAAAAGGAGCCTACCAATACTTTTTCTCTAGAGTTACAGTCTATTCTTAGGCTGCGAATCCTTTATATTATTCTATATTTTAATGACTGATTATATCTTTAAAGACTGCCCATTGCGTCTGTTGAGAGCCAAAATTAACGCCCTTCTGGCTCTGCGCAAGGTAAAATCTCATTTTATACTAAAAGAAAATAACATCTCGTATCAAAGCGAACATAACACTCCAATTTTGCATAAATACTCTAAAGGAATGACACTTGAATAGGCAGGATTCTCTTAACTAGGTCAGCATAATCATGATATTGTTCATCTAAATGCGGAAAATTAGAGTAAGGATGAGATCTCTTTACGTCATTCTGTGCAGTTGATGGAAAAATACGCCAGTTGGTTGTGTGGGAAGGGACTGACAGCTGGCTAAGGCTCAGTGCGCGCTGAAGGCATGCATTTACTCGCGCGGTGTTCTCACGTACGTCACAACTCTGGCGTTATTATATTCAAAATTGTGTGTGATTTTATTTATAACAATTTTGCGGTTGCATGACGAATTTTGACAAAATATCTCAGTGCTATTTGAAGCACGGTCGAGCGGCTTCTCGCTGTCCATACCAACATCTTTTACGTAATTTTCAATATAAGCTTGATTAAAATGTTGAAGGCAAAAGAATCAATGTATGAACACAACCTTGCTTGCTGCGCCCGCCTGTATAGCCTCAGAGCTCGGCGGATGACAGCTTCGAGCAAGCATGATGAATCAAAGAGCAAATCGTCATGAATTTGTGAGGTGAGAATACCAAATCATTGATTTGGGCAAAGGAAAGATGGAAAAACAAGAAGGACCGAGAAGTGAGATGGGCATAGGAACAAAGAAATAGATAAAAAGACATTTCCCTAGTATTGATTGACGTTATATTTATAACTATTCAATTTAAATCACTCTTTTGGCCTTTGTTGGAAGGCCAGTGTTTAATGGCCAGTCTTCCTATATACTATCCATAGAGGCAGCTTAAGATTTCATGGAGAGAGAAGTATAGAGGAGAGTGAGAGAGATAGAGAGGAGAGAGAGAGAGAGAGAGAGAGAGAAAGAGATAAAGATAGAGAGAGAGAGAGAGGTGGTCATGAGATACGTGCCCGTGGCGCTACTGCACGATGGGCACGTTTCATTTAAAATGTCGGGCAAAATGTTTCTGTATTGATTTTAAGGTGAAAAAAAATCACATTTTGAAAATTAATGAAAATAGTAGAGGGTTCCAATGTTCTGACATTTGAAACCCGAGGACCCTAGCAAATCAAAATCCCTTTTTGTGAAATTTTTGTATGACCAAAATTGCATTTAATTTTAACTACGTGCCACATAAGATCCCATAAGAGAGGAAAAAGGAAAGTCTTACATTCCTCGATGTTGAAGAAACATTATACAAAGTCACATTCAGCATCTTCGATGACTTTCTGCACGTGGATATTTTTTAAAGAAAGATGGATAACATGTGGAAGTCAACGGTACTACACGTTTTGAAATGATTTTCCTTTCCTTCCCTGTAACGTCTGTACTTTCTAAATCGCTCTCGGCATATAAACTAATGCCATTTCAATGCAAAATGTTACCTTTTCTTTTTATCTGGAAAGAAAGAAGGACTGATCAAACTGGTCGCCTTGGGGTGAAGCAGATCAATCGCACTGGGACGAATTCAATCAGGTTCGGAGCCTTTGGCTAATTGATGAGGTGGCGCCTTCAAAGATTGGCAGATTCGGAGCTGAAATGTGCCTCAAGATACTATCTTATACCCAAGTCACACTGCCTAACCGGTTCTAATGAGACAGGTAATCGGCAAAAGCTTGACCAGACACGTGGAAGGGAAACTTTTAAAGGGATACTCCACCGCAGAATGTGGACGTTTTTATGCCGCGAGAGGGCACCGTGATCATGCCCTTGCCCCGCGGGGCGCAAACTTCGGACACACTGGTCGCCGCGTAACATGTACGCTCCGCCTGAGCTCGAGCTCTCGTGCGAGATTCGGTCGGCTTCGTGCAGTCTGAAAGGTAATCCCAGCCTATGATCCCAGCAGCCCGACGGACGCGTTCGACGCACAAACTTTGAGTACGAGTGAATGTGGCTTACGCAATCCAGACTTTATCCACGGCCGCCTGGTGGCGTATCCCTTTAATTACGTCGTTCTTTGAATCTGCTTTGATAGTGATCACCTTCTTGTATTGATTCGCTAGGCTTAAAGCATTGCACGGTTGTCGTTATATTATGTTAGTTTTCCCGCTGTTAATTGCTTTTAATTTCAAGTATTTCTAAATTAAATTCTGCGGTCTGTTTAATGAATGAGCAACCCTGTTATTTCAATTAGAGAACTAATAACGGTTTAATGGATGGGAAGGGAGGGTGAGCTCGGATACAACACAGAAAATGACTGTGAGAGAGAGAGTGAGGAGAGAGAGAGAAGAGGGAGAAAGACTTAGACAAATATACAAAATGAGGGGCAAAGAGAAGAAAGGGTACGGCATAGTGGTAAAGAGTGAGAAAAGCATACCGAAACAAAACTTTCATAAATGATTTATAAGATAATGAATGACTTCCAAATGATTTGTGAGAAAGAAATGAGAAAAAGAGAAGGTTTTAAGAAAAGGAATGATGGATGGCCGACTACCTCTAGACCACAGACCTACATGCTCTCGACTATTCCGATGTCACAGCTGGATCCTATCTCCCTTTTAACGATCCACGCACACGATCTTATGGCGCCAAAATAAATACGACACCATCTAAGTCACGTGATCGAACCGCCTTCATGCTCAAGATCATATGCCTCAGTCACACCGCTGATCCAAATCCAAACCGACCGATTATCGGCCGTTCGGGATAATGTCATTTTTCGTTTGGTGTGTCATGTCGCCTTGTCAATGTGACTGGGCATTGTCTTGTTCATATGCACATCTACCTCTATGCTTGTACATGATTACGAAGGTGTAGAAATTGATAACTATGTGCTCTCGACGTTGCGCACGACGCCTTTTTTCCCAAAGTGTGTCTATTAATGCTAAAATTGTTTTTCTAAAATTATTCACAAGCAATCTGTTATCAAGTGATAAATTGAAAAATGTAACCTCATCTGCACAATTGCGATATAAAGCTTGAATTATATGATGTATGTAAAGATGTGTCAAGAATAAAGATGACACAGGATACGATGTAGAATTTCAGATCTAATATAAAAATGGCTAGCCACGTACGACTGAGCGAAAGTTGATCAATCCCTGTATTTTTGGGGTGAGTTTTCAGGAAACAGAAGGCGATGAGATCGTGATACTGTCTCGTCTCCTCCTCCTCCTCCTCCTCCTCATCCGCGTTTCCCTAACCATCATACCCGCCTCCTCATCTTACCAACCCCGTGATTAAATTAGAACAAAACATCAGCCTTGGTTTCCATGGTGATGCTAGAACGACGCGCGAATTATCGCAAGATACCCCACGACGGAACATGCAGGGCAGTGAGAGAAGAGAGAAAACACAATCTGGTGGCTGTGTTAAGATCATGTATAGGGTTACGTTTCCGTTGGATATCAATTGCTTCTTGTTGGTTATTTGGTAAACAAATTGAACGAAATTGCTAAAATTGTAAGCCATCAAGGACAACTCGAAATACATGCCATGAATATGCGCACTATACGCTTGATACATTAGAGTAATCACCCACGTATTTACAATTACTATTTAAGCAGGCGCCATGGATTGTTATTTGTATACAGGTAGTTCGCGTAGGACCTAAGTGTGTCTTTGAGTCTTATAAGTGTTTACTGTTCTCGCCCCTTTGCTCCGAGGCAAACATGACTTGAGATTATGTTAACATTCATTCATTCATGAGATGGAACAAACTAACAGCAAAAGTTCATGTCCATAGGGCTCCACCATGAACCTAAATACCAATCGCGCATTTGATCGTCGTACGGTAGGGAAATAAACCGATCACATTCTGAAATTCTGCACTGTCGTCTGTTCAATATGCCTCAATCAATCACTGATTTGACGTACTTTTGTCTCTTTTCGGTCTCCATCCTGTTCCAAGAAAATGCAGAAAATAGAAATGTACGGATTGCGCGCCAGGAGATGTAACATACTATTCACCTAAATCCTGAAATATTCAATACAATACCATGATTTTTAGATAAGCACACATAACCGGCTGAAAGTATGGGTTTTTTTTGTTGTCTTTTACAAATGAGTAAAATGCTTGAGGGTATGACGGTACACGGGCTTTATAAAGCAATCACTCGGAGATTCGAAGCAAAACCCACTCCTTTTTTTTTCTTCCCTACATTGAAATTTGCGATAGTTGCTATATTTGCATCTCATACACCCTAAAACATGTTGGGTAAAATCTTACCCTATCTTGGGTAAACTTTACAAAAGTTTGGGTACTTTTCACCCAAAACACGGTAGAATTTTACCGAACAAACATGCATGCATTTTTATTTCTTGTTAAATACTACCTACTTATATTTATTTATGATTTCATGTAGCTAAGACAAAAGACTGAAGCTTTGTATGTACATTTTCTGTAGATATGCATTTATAACATAATATAATATCTTTTAGGATACTATCCTAAATTATAATGAATTCACTGTCCTTATTTTTCATTGTATTATTTTTGTATTTACCTTCCATTAAATTTGAGATAATTATGTTATACTTCTGTTATTCACTATTCAATTCAATTCAATTCATGTTCAATGTTTACCTAATATTGGTTAAAATTTAACCAGCACTTTTACTTAATTATATCTGTCACGAAACTAACCCAGGTGAATTCATGAACTTCGAATATGATGTCATTCAGGCTTATTTCAGATATACCAACATTCCTTTCTACATGTATATATAGTGGTCTGCTTTCAGCAAAAGAACGCGGTGTAAGCTTATTCCAATTTCGTAGCCATCACCGTGGTAAATTTTGGTTTCGAAACGGGGTTGCTTGCACTTGTACTGCTCCACCAAAAGTAATTGCATTCGGAAACAGAATGAACTAATCAATGGACATGGACATGGGAGGATGGATGGTTTAAAATTAATGAATGCACGTGCTCGAGAGGAGATAGAATTAAGGATGGAAATGGTTTCCATTATTTCATAAATATTGCGTCAGGGCCGGATGGCAATCACACGAAGTTGATACAAACCAAAGTCGAAAGGAATCCTCCACTGGATTATTAAACGCAATGCACTAACGGAATGCTTGGTGTATTGCCTGAGTCACTCTAGGTTTCTTGAAGCTCTTCTTTTCCTCTTTCTCTTGTTTCATCTTCCAGTTCCATTCTTCCATTTTTCAGTGATGTTTCAACAACATAAAATACTTAGAACAGCTGTTTCTTTCCCTGTTGATACTGTAAGTACCCTGGCTGTATTCTATTTTGTGGATACCTCACTTGCCCGAATCCCCCTTTCTCTGTCTGTCTCTCTCTGTTTCACTTTCTCTCTAATCTTTCTAAATTGTCTGCAAAGCATTTAGTAATTGTCTTTCTCCATATTCTAATCGATATGCGTTAAACAAGGCGACCAGAACCAACGTGAGGGGTTTAGAAGTGGTAAATGCAATTACAAGTTGTTGAAGGTGTTGGCATATGTGTATATACCAACGGTATACAAACTGATCTAATGCCGCCATTGTTGGACATAATGATGCAAGTGACAAGTTCAATGGATTTCCTGTTTCTGATGTTAAAAACAGCTCTAAAGATATCTAAACGATACTTACATTAAAGTTCATGTGCAATAGTAGATGTTGCAGAGTTAAACGTTTGATATCATAGTTGACGAAGGCTACAGCTGAACAGCAAAAAATATTTTATCATTAAAACGAATTTCCTGACATTTGTTTGTACAAATTTCATGAAATGCCACGTATTTCTATCGGCCAAACCTGGCAGCACTCTTTTTAGAGTGATATATATTACCTTGTCCAGCAGGGCGTGGCTGCGATACAATATTGGGGGCTCGTCTGGGATCATTCTTCAACTGGTAGACCGAGAGATAGGGGGCGCCACCACAGATCTGACTTTTATTTCCAGAGCACTCCAGATTGCACAAGGAAGCGTTGTTCGTCTTCTCGCGCTCAAGACTTGAACCGCAGTAACATTCGCTGTAGTATTGAAGACCCGCATATAGAAAATTTCTGCAGAGATATAAAACGATAAAAGGGTATTTATGCATTATTAGGATTATAATGGTCTCTGACAACAGTTGCTTTGTGGGATTTTGCAGACTTCAACGTTGTGGAAGTGGCTACCTGCAACCAGGAATATTCTAATGACATGGTATTATGCGGCAACACGTCATCCTACATTTAAACATTTTCCCGCTGTACCATATTCTTGGGGATCATCTTATACTTACTCTGAAATTCTTACTCGGAGACATATTTTCTAAAGTGATCTTGAAATGAAAATCACAAACGATCGTTCTTAATGTGATAGATGACACAGTGTGTATAACAGTGTTATTTATACATGAACAATTTCTAAACAATATCAGTTTTGAAATTCCGTTTACAATAGCAAATATCAATGGAAAGGGATAGGTTTGAAATTACATGTTGAAAGTTTGATTTCATTATCGCCCTATTCGTCTTTATTACTTTTTTGAAAATGAATATCATGAATTGAATATAAATATCCATTTCCTTAACGACATTCTCTTTCATGAGCGGATGCGGGCTTGAAGTACTGCAGTTTCAATTTCCTTGGGTGATCGTTAATCAATTATTCATATCTATAGAATCCAGCAGGCTAACTCACGCTTTGCATGGCCTTTCTATCATATTCAACCTCTTTTCATAATTCAGTGCCTCCATCTGTAGGGATTCGCCTGCCATGCCAAACTTTTACATCTTTAATTTATCTATTACTGTCTCCATCAAGCGCTAGTAAAAACAAACAAGCGAATTATTTATAGTGAAGATGGTGAGCGCAAGGAGGGAGAGGAAAGTAGAGAAAAGGGCCAAAGAAGGATGAAATAAGGGGTAGGAATACATGAATAGGGCTGCAGGGGATGGCTATGATGAGAGATGGAAGCAGTGGCGTAGTGTGGGGCCAGATATTGAGGGGGCAACGGCATAATGAGGGGGCGCCCTTCCTACTCGGTGGATGCAATGCGAATAAACAAAGCCATGGATTATTATATAGGGGTAGGTTGTGGGATGGGGTTGTATCATCTTCTTTTCACGTTACCTTCCCCTCTTATTTTTTTTCTCTCTCCCTCTCTCATACTTTTTATACTTTTTTTATTGGGGAGGAACACGTGCCCCCGTGTCCCCTGTAGCTCTCCTAAAGGGCGAAAGAGAAACACAGAGGAAGAAGGAAGGAGTGCAATAAAAACGTCGCACAGGTTCAAGAGGTGTTTTGTCTCTGCACTCTTCTCTCGCAGCACACCGTGCATGCAGACGACAGCTTGCTACGTCATAGAATCCCGCAGGCTTTTTGGCGGTTAAACTCGACGCGTGAATATATAGATCCAGAGAAATCAAGAGGTGACAAGGTATGGAGATCACATCGACTTGTGAGATCCACGTCTGGGATTTACCTAGACTGTTTCTTACGTATGCAAACTGTATCTTTAGTAATACAATAGCATTGCCTTGCGATCAGTGAAGCCTTTGTTCTAGATTTTGCCATATGTGCCAAAATACCAGTTTCCACTTTTGTGTCTATATACATGTATACATGTATGCTTATACAATGACAAATGTAAACCTCATTTTAAAGACTAGGCATGAGGTTTTGTTGGGGGATGATCTCATACTTGCAAAGTTATTATCAATACAATGAAAAAGCAGAGGCAAAATATGACGTGCAGACCAAATGAGAACGTTAACTTGCAGAAAATATTAATGGCGAAAACACTACTGAAGTTGTTGAAGATGAGGAAAAGCGACGGAGAAGGGTAAAAATGGAAGCAGCAGCAGCAAAGAAAGAAAAAGAAGACACATCGAAGCTTTTAGACTCATCACAGGCAATCGTAAGAATGAAATCGAAACCTGAAACCCCAAATAACGTAAAGGAATTATATCTAATGGAAGAAAGCGCGAAAATTAATATAATGATAATAAATAATGATAGTAATGATAATGATGATGATGATAATACTACTACTACTACTACTACTACTACTACTACTAATAATAATAATATTTTTTGTTTAACCAGGAAAGTCTCATCAGCAAGCAAAGCAGTAATTAACTAAAAGTGATTACAGTGTACTTCGATCAGAGTATATCAGAGATTTATGAAATTCATTAATATCAAACAGTAAAGCAATTAATTTCAAATATAATAAATCCATTCGCTTTCGCGATGCGAATCAGTATTGTATGTCAATTTTTAAACATACTCGCCCTTCACTTTCTGTATCTCTTTGTTTAAATCAGGTCATCATTATGTGATGGCCTGTATGACAGAGTCAGACAGCGCTTTAGTGTGTATTGATGAGGTTCATATATCTTTCATATATCCTTATTTTTCGAATCAGTCCGGTGATCACCCTCGGGAGTCTCTCTCTCGATCACGGGGTCGTAACCACTGCAGCGACCAACATGACACGTCGAATGCACTCAGAGGCCGTTCACATTGGTTCGCTTAACGAACACAGTCATACCTGTTATGGTCGATCATCGCTTCGTAAGCACTACACTGAACAACGCGACACATCTACTCCAGAAGCTGTTCACACTGGTTCAATGAATGCGAATTGCCATCGTGGTTATACCTATTTCATTCTGCCAATACAGAAACTAGTAATAAACTGGAATTAAAATGTCGATTTTTCATACTTTTCGATAAAACCTGCCTTCCACGGAGCTAACACATGTAGGAGAGGAAACATGAAACCGAAAGTATTTAGAAATTAATGGGGGGAAAATAACTAATTTCATGGTCTTACAAGCCAATCTCTCTGTTCTCCGAATATGAGCTGAGTTCGTTAGATGAAAAATTGACGTGTAATGAAATATTTAATTTTTGGCAATGCATTTATATTAAACTCGGGGGTATCGAATATCAAACTGTCAACTGTACACATATAGCAATAGTGTCGAATATATACAATGTCACACGAATGCCCGTTCATCTTGTTTCCAACGTTTTCTAAAAGAAAAGTAGGCAAATTGTATAAAAGGGGAACATTACCTTGCACTTGTAAATGAGAACTAAATTTTTAGCGCTCTTTATAAAGCGATATAATTTCAATCGGAGTGTTTGAGAAAAATTTAATATTAAATTAATATCTTGGAGGGACATAGGTACAAAGAAATATATCAAGGACTTCAATAAAGATGACCAATCACAATCGAAATACATTGTAATATAGGCCCAGACAGGAATTTAGATGATTGAAAATATGAGACAGAGATATGAACATTTGGAAGATTATAATCATGATAATTAAAACACAGATTAATTCAAATATACGGTTATCATAGTTATTTTATAGAAATTATATTTACAAAGGGAGCACGCGCTGCATCATTTCCAAATCAACGCACCAATATAAAAAATGCATTCTACCGGGTAATGCTATACTAATTTGAATACTGAATGCAAATTGATAATTATCCCTTCTTTCAAGAACGAAATTGCAATCGCAATTACGGCAACAAATATCCCTGTACTGACTATACAGAGTGCTATACAGGTTGGCTCAGAAAGAACGCAGCACCTGAGATCTGCAATTTTAAAGACATCATTGACACAATATCATTCGTTTTTCTTTTATGGGATAGAAAATTCTGGGTAAGACGTTTTGATTCTAAGGCTATTTTTTGAGGCAATGTCTGTTTTCCCCCCTTCAAATTTTGCTACTTTTGCAGCCGTAGTCATGCTTGAAGGAACGAAAAATGTATGCATGGCGGCTTCTCATACAATCTCCGTTTCATACACGTTGTCTTCGTTTCCAAAGCGAGAGCAGTCATGAGTTTGTCAACAAAGGTGACTCTATGGCAAGCCATCGTACATACATTTTCTCGCTGTTTCAAGCATAAATACGGTTCCAAAAGTAGCCAATTCAAAAAATATTAACATTACCTCACAAAAATAGCTGTAAAATCAAAACGTCTTACCCATAAATATGATGATCTTGGTGTGATTCTACTCGGAAAAGAATTTTCTACCCAATTAAATAAAAGATAATGGTATCTTTGAAATTGCAGATCCCAGTTGTTGCATTCTTTCTGAGTCACCCTGTATAAACTAGAAGCGACGATATTACAGCACAGAGGAGAAAATAAGCCTCCAGAAATTAAAAAGAGAAACATGGAGAATACGATATCATCGATCTGATTTGCAACCTTGATAGGCATCATCAAGTAATAATATCACGATCACGTTGATCGTCACAAGTAAGGATCGATAATTCATGGTCGACATTTAGATGGATAGACTTATAAGTATGCAAGGGAAGACATTTTCTTCATGAATACGAGCTCATTTATATTTTAAAAAATTGCTCTGAGTAGTTTATTTTTTGATCGATATCTATGCGCGAATGAAACATTTATGTGTCCAAGAATGCTACATAGTAACAATGGTAACGGGAAAATCCGTCTACAACTTGTCTCGAATCCCCATCGTCGACTGCAGTTTTTCAGTTTATGTAATGAAGTGTAAATGTCAACCTATGCGCAATATTAAATTATGCATTACCTATAAGGGGAATAATGGTCAATAGAATATTCAAACTAAACATTTTCTGATTTCGAAATATGTATATATTAATGAAAACAAGCGCTACCTAATTAGGAAAGTAAAATTAAACCAATAAGCAACCCGACTTCCAGATCTAATGAGCTTAGATAACAACCCGCATAATTTTTTTGCATAGGTGACTTAAGATAAACAATTATTTATTGAATTTAAACCAACCAGCAAAATAACTTTTATGAATAGCAACTGACTTTTCCAGGCATTACCTCATACTGTATGTGAATATAATTGAAATGAAACATATTCAAGTTACCAAGTGTTATTCATGCGGATCATTGTCTTGTCTTGGGGTATAACATAACACTCGGTATTAAAAATCAGTATTAGCGTTTCTTATTTTTCTATAAAGACTTAAGGAACCAGAAAAGAGAAAATGTTTGCTTATCACTTTTTTTTTAATGCGGGACCGGATGTTATTTTAGCATCCCCGTACCAGTGAAACAGCGTACTATAGCATCGTTTGATGGAAAATGCGATTTAACATTGTTATTTATTAGAGTAAATATATAGGGTCGTTTTTCACGTTCCCCATCCCTGTTCCCTCCTATCTTTTACATTCTTTTTCCTTTTTTCCCGCCACTTGATGGGGGAACGTACCCCCGTTCCCCCAGTAGCTATGCCACTGTCAGCTATAATAAAGCTTCTATCAGATGTGAGGGCTTTAATCAAATACAAATTATTTTCCCAACCCTCATATTAATTGAAAGTTTATTAGTGGAATAATGGGTATGGCATCCATAAGGAAACAAAGTCTGTGCAATCAATAGTAATGACTGGTAGCAGATATTAAGCTAGAGATAGACGTAGATGTATTAAAAGAGATCAAGAAAATAATATGATTTAAATGAGTAGCAGCAGCAGCAGTAGTATAGCAGCAGCAGTAATAGTAGTAGTATTAGTAGTAGTAGTAGTAGTAGTAGTAGTAATAGTAGTACAAAAGTTGTAGTAATAGCAGTAGTAGTAAGTAGTAGTGGATGTAGTAATACTAGTAGTAGTAGTCGTAGCAGTAGAAGTAGTAGTAAAAGTAGTAGTAGTAGTAGTAGTAGTAGTAGTAAGTAGTAGTAGTAAGTAGTAGTAGATGTAGTAGTAGTAAGTAGTAGTAGATGTAATAGTAGTAGTAATAGCAGTAGTAGTAATAGTAGTAGTAGTAAGTAGTAGTAGTAAGTAGTAGTAGATGTAGTAGTAGTAAGTAGTAGTAGATGTAGTAGAAGTAGTAGTAAATGTAGTAGAAGTAGTAGTAGTATAGTAGTAGTAGTAGTAAGTAGTAGTAGATGTAGTAGTAGTAGTAAGTAGTACTAGTAGTAGTAGTAGTAGTAGTAGTAGTAGTAGTAGTAGTAGTAGTAGTAGTAGTAACTAGTAGTAGTAGTAGTAGTAAGTAGTAGTAGATGCTGTAGTAGAAGTAGAAGTAGTAGTAGTATAGTAGTAGTAGTAGTATAGTAGTAGTAGTAGTAGTAGTAGTAATAGTAGTAGTAGTAGTAGTAGTAGTAGTATAGCAGTAGTAGTAGTAGTAGTAGTAATAGTAGTAGTAGTAGTAGTAGTAGTAATAAGTATAGTAGTAGAAGTAGTAGTAGCAGTAGTAGTAATAGTAGTAGTAGTAGTAGTACTAGTAGTAGTAGTAGTAGAAGAAGTAGTAAGTAGTAGAAGTAGTAATAGTAGTAGTAGTAAATAGTAGTAGTAGTAGTAAGTAGTAGTAGCAGCAGTAATAATAGTAGTAGTAGTAGTGGTAAGTAGTAGTAGTAGTAGTAGTAGTAATAGTTGTAATAGTAGTAGTAGTAGTAGTAGTAGTAACTAGTAGTAGTAGTAGTAGTAGTAGTAGTAGAACTAGTAATAGTAGTAGTAGTAGTAGCAGCAGTAATAATAGTAGTAGAAATAGTAGTAGTAGCAGTAGACTGCACTGGATAACTTGTTATTAACCTCCACGAATTCCATTTCACCAATTAAGAACAGAAAGTTCCATAAAATTTTAAACATTGAAATAGATGCCAATAAGAAAACATATTACAAGCAAGAAAAATGAATAAGACTTAAAGGACAATTAACCCCACGTGATATTCTAGATGCACCTATTGTCTGCTACGTCTTTCCATGGAGGCTGCCATTTTGTGCATGACACGGATCATTAGGTACCATATGCATTGATA